>BGNK01001853.1:0-10580 GCA_003297005.1 Symbiodinium sp. clade A Y106 | reverse complement strand
GCCGCGTCCAACAGAGCCTTCCAGAGAGAGCGCGTTTAGTGGCGTTAGACTCTTCCGGAGCCGCCCCAGAGCTCTGGGACCTTGTCGCGCGCGCGCCGCATCCAACAGAGCCTTCCAGAGAGATTAGACTCTTCCGGAGTCGCGTTATGCTGTGTGTGTGTGTTGTGTGTGCTATACATGTTGCGTGTGTCGTGTGGGTTGTGTGTGTGTGTGTGTGTGTTGTGTATGTTGTGTATGTTGTGTATGTTGTGTATGTGTTGTATGTTGTACGTGTTGTGTGTGTTGTGTGTGTTGTGTATGTATGCAAAGGGCAGGGTTGATAAGTGATGAATGATGGGTGGGTGGGATGGGTGGGTGGGATGGGTGGGTGAGGGAGTAGGTGAGTGAGGAAGTGAAGGAGGAAGGAGTTGGAGGGCGGTTCAAAGAAAACAAAAACCCCACAGTGATGTGGGGAATTAGCAAATGATGATAGCTGTTATCAACTTTTGCCTCCTGCATGATGATAACGATAATGGAATGGGGAGGGTGGGGTGCTGGGCAGAGGCTGCCTAATGACTAATTACTTTCTCACATGCTTCCTGGCTGGGGAGACATGGGGGGATTCAGTTCATCATGTTTTACATTGCTGGTCAATTATGATCGCTTTTAGTTCTGTGGGGCACCTCATGATAATGCGAAAGGCAATTACCATAGTGGAATTGGGGGCATATTTCGTTGATATTATGGTTCTTTTTGATATTGTGGTTATAAACGTTCGTTTCGGGAAGGGAATTTAAGTCCTGAGCAAGACAAGATCATTCTGGATTAGGGAAGAAAACAGGTTGTTGTCATTGGTCGGTTTAATGCGTTTATTCTTTCGGGAATTCATCGGAAGGGGCCTGGGTGCCAGGGAAGCGCCTCATGTCTCACAATTTTGCGATTCTTGAGCGTAACAATGGTGTTTTTGCCTCCTGCATGGCTGAGCACATGAAGCAGGGTTACAATGGATGTCCGTGATGATGGGGCTGTTGGAGAGGAGGGGTGGTGACAAGGACGAAAACTGTGATGATGGTGGCAGTGGAAACAGTTTTGGTGACCGCGACTCGGGTGATTATGCTGATGATGCTAGGATCGCGATAGCGGCGGAGGTGATAATGGATGTGGTGATACTCACCACGGCATGAACCACAATGGTGGCTGGTAAGGTAATCCTGGTTGGCAAGATAATGCTCATGCTCTTCAGGCATGCACGTCTGTCTATGACCCTTTCCTCGCCTGGGTGTTTGCGTGCTCAATTGGCGAAACGGTTGGCTTTGAACCTGTCCTCGGTTTTGCCGGGACAGGACTGATAGCTTGCTACTTCATGCCGAATCTCAGGAACCGAGTGAGGTCAATGCCATACTCATATCACGTCTTGCAAATTTGTCTCTTCACAGGCCAGATAAGGCAAAGCCAAGGGGCCAGCCCCAGGTGACTGCGAGACTTGCGAGGATGCCACCAATGGAATCCGCTGATAGACGGCTCGGGCGCTGGCACCACTGGGAAATCCATATGCCTCCGACATGGCCTCTGCTTAGGCTGAGGACAGGGTCCAGAAGCTCCTGCTCATCAGGTGTATGACTCCTGAGGTTTTGGTGAGCGCGGACTTCTCAACTTGTTGGCACCTGTTGCGACGGCTTTATCCCATTTTGTCCCTTTGCCGTCTCGCTTCTGTCTACAGATGACTTGTCCGTCACATGATTTCACATTTGAGCCCTTAGCCTTCCAGCTACGAGATCCACAAGGTGGCCACAGCCCGTTTCGGGAGCACACATCCAAAGGCCGAAGGCCCAATCCACTGCATTTGAGCTCTGGCCTTAACCATGGCACCAGTCAGGGCGTGGCCTTGGCCTTGGCACCGGATGCAGCGTCTCGTCGGGATGTTCCCTACAGAGAAAGGCAGGAGCGCTTCATCTCGGTCGCAGGCTGCCGCGCACCTCAAACTCGTACTCCCCCTTGGCCAACACTGCGTAGGCTCTCACCGCAAATCAAACGTTGACATCTCCGGCCCACTTCTCAGACATGTTTTGCGCATCTTCAAGGGTCGCCGTGGCTTGTGGGCCACGAACTTGCACTCGGCTGTGGTTGTGCAAAGCCTGGCACCATCAATGACAGGCAAGTGGCTGGGCGACCGGGATTGCGACTCTTCCCGCTAACGAGTGACTGGCATTGTCATTCCTTTTTCTCCAGTCAATAGTAGATGTTTCGACTGGCAGGCGACCCGAAAAACGAAGAGCGATAACCCTTTCATGGTGGGTGGCACATGAGCAAGGATCTGAGACCAGGCTTCATTTCTCCACCCAACGAGCTGACGAATGCTAATGACCAAGCCGAGAGTTCCAGGCCTTGGCCCAGCGCGCTGCTGTGCCCAGGCGCCGCGCAAGTCGCTGCAGCTCGGCCTATGCAGCTGAGTCGCAAAACTATCCCGCTTCTGAAATTCACCCAACCCGACTACTGGAGCCTGCGGTGAGTGTGTCGAAGGCGCACTGGCCCAGAATTCCATGGAGAAGCCCGTTGCCCCTGCGTGCAAAGTGTGACGAAGCTGCAACTTAAAACGAGTCAAGTCTTTCAACCTGTCACTTGCTCCTATCAACCTGCGTATACAGCCGGACTGCCAGAATGGACATGTCACGAGACTGCTCCTTACAGAGTCAGGGGACCATGCATGACCCCATCAGTCCCTGCCTATTCTCTCTCGGCACGGGCAATCGTGAGCATCCAAGTAAGGAGCATCCTCAAGGGCAAGTATTGGAGGAGCACACGCATACGCTGTCCAGAAATGGTCGCACACCCTGAAAGCTCACACCACTCACAATTCTGGTCAATACCTGTCAATACCAGGTTGGCTCTCGCACGCTGCGAACCGTTCCGCGCAGCTACCAGTGACCCATCGGGTGGCTTCTTCAACAGCAAGGATCCATCCGCATTCACATTCCCTGCCTCATGAGCCTCTTGAAATGGCAACACCGCCGCACGAAGGACGTCCTAGCAAGGGATAAATCCAACTTCAACTCCCAAATAGACTCCGGTCGTGACGCGAGCCTCTGCAAGGCGCACTGCCTCGTCCCGTCGCGCATCGCCGAACACGGCCAAATCAGGACCTGGCGGAAACCCACAGCACCACCGTTCAATTGCGGGCGCTGTGGATTGTCATGCTGCACAAGATGCCAGCCTGCATTCACCTCCAGCAGCCACGGCTTTGGCCCTGCCGTCCCGAGATCTTGGAAAACAAAGTCCTCGGCTGCAATACACGAACTGATTGAGGACATCATCCTGCTACTCAAAGCTCCCGTGTCCACAAATACAGATATAGATATATATATATATATATGTGATATTTTGCATGACTATGTGTGTATATATATATATATATATGTGAGAGAGGCCCCTTTAGGATATATTTGACGCCCTCTTTGGCCTAGCTATTTAATTATTTATATTTTTTTAATTATTTCTGAATCCAGATAATGAAAATAAATCAGATATTTTAATTATTTTAATTATTTCGTAGCCCAGAGAATTGAAATAATTAAAATAGCCTAAATAAGTCCTTATAATACAAGGTAGCCCCTGACCCAGGGGGGATTTGAAATAATTGAAATAATTAAAATCAGCTCATTTAAATTTATTTAAGTATTTCATGGCCCCGGCAATTGAAATAATTAAAATCAGCCGACTTAATTTAATTATTTCAATTATTTAAAATCCGGTGAATCTAGCCTGGGCCACTTAGGGGGAAAGGGATTTTAATCATTTTAAGTAACTTAACTATTTTTAAAGCCCAAATAAAAATAAATAAATAAAATAATAAAAAAATCTGCGGTTCCTGGAGCTGTCGAACCCGGATCCACAGGATTTGAAATAATAGAAACAACCAAAAAACTGAATTAAAATATTTAAAACCAGCCGATTTTACACTCTCGCAACTCGGACTTGCCAGACGAGGTCTGTGTGGTCGGGGGTGACAACAGAGGCAGACAGGTCAGCCGATTTTAATTATTATTATTTTAAATACAGTATTTTTCTAGCCCAAATAAACAAAATAATTAAAATAATTAAAATCAGCCGATTTTGATTATTTCAATCATTTTAATTACTTCAAGTATTTGAAATCC
The DNA here is from genome assembly GCA_003297005.1 of Symbiodinium sp. clade A Y106. Taxonomy (NCBI): domain Eukaryota; class Dinophyceae; order Suessiales; family Symbiodiniaceae; genus Symbiodinium; species Symbiodinium sp. clade A. The sequence continues at coordinate 6,447 of BGNK01001853.1, read as the reverse complement.
GGTGAATCTAGCCTGCGCCACTTAGGGGGAAAGGGATTTTAATTATTTTGATTAACTTAATCATTTTTAAAGCCCAAATAAAGAAAATAATTAAAAATAATAAAAAAAATCTGCGGTTCCTGGAGCTGTGGAACCCGGATCCACAGGATGTGAAATAATAGAAATAATTAAAATAACAGAAATATTAAAATAATTAAAACCAGCCGATTGTAATTATTTTAATTATGTATTTTAAATATTTTCTAAACCCGAATAAAGAAAATGATTAAATAATTAAAATCGGCTGCTCCTGTAGCTGTGGAACCCAGAACCACAGGATTTCAAATAATAGAAATAATGAAAATAATTAAAACCAGCCCATTTTAATATTTTAAATATTTTAATTATTTCCGACCCCCAAATAAAGAAAATAGTTAAATAATTAAAATCAGCCGATTTTAATTATTTCAGTTATTTCAAGTATTTCTGTTATTTGAAATCCCGTGAATCTTGCCTGACCCACTTAGGAGAAAAGGTGTTTTATTTATTTTAACTATTTTCTAATCCCGAATAAAGAAAAATAATTAAAATAATCAAAATCGGCTGTCTCTAAAGCTCCAGAATGAGGCAGCCAATTTTAATTGTTTCAATTATTTCAATTTTTTTACTTATTTCTATTATTTAAAATCACCTCCTCCCGGCCCTCCCCCACTCCACCACCCGTCTCCTGCCCCCTGCCCCTCCCCCTCCCAGCCTCTCCTCTGCCCCCCCCTGCCTACAGCTCTCCTCCACCGCCCACCCTACCCGGCTACTGACCATCAGAGGGAGAACGGGGGCTGTACTCATGATGCACCCCCTACAAACCGAGTCCTCTGAGCAAATCGTAGAGGCCATGCAACATAACTTCACTGCGGAACAACTGCAATCGGTTCGTTATGTCGGCACCGACAGTCCGTCAGAAAAGTTGTTGACACAACTGCAGAACATTTGCCCGAATCTGCAAGCCTTGATGTTGGATCCTATTCATCTTGCCATAGTATATGAGTATGGATTCTGGAATAAGAAGGGTTCGCGGTCAAACCAACTTCGGCGGATTCTTCATAAGTGCATCGCGTCCACCGTCTGGACAAGAACTACTGGCAGTTGTCGTACGATGGAAAGATGGCCAGGCCTCTTGGTGATGCGGGGAACAAGCTCAGAGCTATGATTCTCGACCTCTCCATGTCTGATTGCGAGGCTGCGCAGATATTGGATCAATTGGACCAGGACACTCCATTTCTCAATCGAGTGGATTTCATCAAATCCGTGGCCGCATTGTGTCGCATATACAAATCCGAGGTGACACGTAAAGCTCCAGGGCCCAACGAAGACATTAACGAGATACTTTGGGCGGCATGTGCACCAGATCGATTGGAGCTGATGAACAACCTGCGAGTCCGACATGCCATGACTGCATCTTACCTGTGGTTCTTACCCAGCGGCACCGCCAGCAACGAGGCATTGCAGAAATTAATTCATGGACCAGAAGCATCAATGTCATGCATAGGTCGACTTTGGCATTGAAGTTGCAGTACTTCATGTATATAAAGACACTGCAACATTTCCTGTCGAATGGGTTTCCTGTGTCTCGTGTTGTTAGTGCGAAGAGAGCAGTCGTAGGAAGACTAAGGATCGGAAACGACGGGTGACTCCATTGTCACCCGTGAAACGGATCCACACTCCGGACCGCGGGCGTAAGACGCTCTGCATCCTAGATGGCGTGGGGAGCGATGTATTGCGAATTATTGCGACAAAATACTAAACACAGCTTCCTTCGGTTGTTCGTGCCAGCTCAGCAACTGTGTTTTACTGTACGACAGATGTTCTGAGAGGACAGCCACAAGACCGACGAGCCACACACGGTGCGTGGCTCAGTGACTATTACTAGTGCTGGATCTGATTAATGACTTTTCGCATGCTAATCACAGATGTGCATGCTACTGCGTATGTACAATGCGGATGTGCGACTAATTGATGAAGGATCTGAGATGTGGCACTGTTGCATACTTGCCTGTGATATGTCTCTGGAGTAGGTGCAAGAGACTTGACGGTCAGTCGCGTGTTAACTCTCGCCAGTCACAAAGAATGTCACCAGTGCTGTATTTGCTTCCTTTCGCATGATGATCACATGCGTGTATGATACTGCGTATGTATGATCCTGATTATGCGACAAATTGATAAAGGATCCGATATGTAGCACTATCGCGGACGAGCATGTGCTGTGCCTCTGGAGTAGATGCAGGAGACTTCACGGCCAGTCGTGTTTGAACAGTTTAACACTTGCTAGTTACAAAGATTTCTTCAGATGCATTCGGTACAGGAGTTCAGTTCAAAATATATCTCTCCATGCATTATTGCTATTGTTAACATGTTCGAACTATATATAATATAATGCCACTTATAAGCTTATGTCATTTAGCTAGGGCTTTTATATTACAATATAAAAAACATAGCTAAATATACCCTAAAAGTATCGGGCTCATGTATATATATATATATACACACACACACACATAATTACATACATGTGCCCGGGACCTTTGGGGTCTATTTCGCCACCATTTACATTTACAATACGATCTAGCCTAGTCAACTATCATATTGTGATTACATACATACATATATGTACACCAGTCCCGAGATAAGTAGCTGCGCCGAAGAGCTCGAAAGACTGCGGAAGAGGCGTGAAGCCTCAATACCAAACCAGTTTCGAGGACTCCGACCCGTGGCACCACACGAGACTGTTGGTGCAACTTGGGCACTGCCCCCCATACAGTAACAGTCTATAATAGGGCTACTATTAAAGTCCTAATGTATCTATATTATGAATGACATCCAACTGTTACTGAATGGGGGAAGTAATCAACGTACAACGAGGGTCCCATCGCATCGGCCTGGCGAGGCAGCCGCTGCCGTTAAAGCTTGGCCAAGAGAGCGGCCCATGTCTTGGAGAAGTGCCTGGGCCGAGTCTCAGAGAATGGGGTATAGTATAGTATAGTATCTAGTGTCGTATATAGTGTAGTATATAGTATAGTGTAGTATAGCATAGTACTTCCCAAGTGGAAGTGGTGGAAAGAGTCGTCAGCTTTCGCTCGGTCGGCCTCGGACTCCAGGCCAGTCTCCTCAAAATGGCGCAGGTTTTGCTTTGTTCAATCTTGCTCTGAACTTCCAGGAACCTTGTCACTGCTGCACTCAGTTCTGGAAGTTGTAGCCACAATATGAACAGCGGTCGTCTGCACAAACACATCCTGACTTTTGTGACATAGCAGCATAGCACATGCTGGCCTGCACCCTGGGTCAGCAGTGGAACTTAAATCTAGACGCTGCCAAGCATTGGCACGGCCCCGAAGTCCTCCATCAGCTCTCCCCAGAGCAGCACCTGCTCTGACTCGTTGTATCCTGGCTGCGCTGCCTGCGAATGCAAGATAGATGCAAGTACAAAGGGATCCAGCACTGAGAAAGGGGTGAAGACGGAGGCCCGAGAATTCAACCCAGTTCTACCTCGCTGTGTGTCTGTTTGCCACGCTCGAGTTCAGTGTCCGTGGCATCGCGCGGCCATGTTCCGATCCTTGGCTTTGCCTTCTTGGCATGCATCAGCTTCGGTTCAGCCAACAGGCAGCTGTGGATGGGCAAGTTTTCACTGTGTTTAGCTAGTCTTCTCATGATTGTCTTGGCAATAACCTCGTGTTGCATCCGTTGATGCCTCGGGCGTACAGCTGAACCCTGCAACAAGCTTGTACATCGGTCTTTGGGACGCTGTCTTGCGTGCATGGCCCTCCTTCGATCACCAGTTTGCAAGGGATATCACGTGGAGAGTTTGAGATGTCATCATGAATATGAATACCATCATCCACTTCAGCAACATGTAACACAGAGAACATTAACACTGGCAACCATTCTCCTCGTCACCATTTTCTAAGTCACTCTGTTGTCGACATCGTCAAAATTGGCTATTTCCTTGAACGTCTCCGTTTACATCGCAACTCTTGCCGATGTCAACCCCACAGACACTGTCAGTCTCTGAAGCCCGGATCAACAATGGCTGCAGGGACGCCCCCGCACCTGCACGCAGTGGTTCGTGAGGTGTACGGCAGCCATGGAGGGATCATCCTCGATGTGATCAAAGACCTGTGCAGCACCCTCAAATCTAGGCGTGCGCACTTTGTGGCAATCCTCCATCGTCAATGCGGTACCGAAGTGAATCCTGCGTTGATGCCATTTGGCGCCGCTGTTGTCTGACATAGCTACGGTGCTTCCTGCTGTTGGCCAAGCGCCTAGACGCGCATTGTGAAATCTCTGGCTTGCAGCTTTCCCATCTGGTGAGGAACCAAAACTTGAAAAAGGAAGGACCATGGACATTGCCGTGCTCTTCATTCCTGCTCCTGTCTCGCGCACAATATTCAGATTTCTCAAACCTAGCTGTCAAACCGGTCAGTGACAGGGCACCGTCCATCGCTTGGACGCTGCCAGCACCACGTGAAGTCTTTCCTTCGTAGTGCCCAGGTGCATTCTGATTCTGCTCAATTAATCAAGCTGGGTGAGCTAGACCTTCGTCTTGTCGAGGAGGAAACCGGCTTGGATGCTTCTCGCAACATTCAGAGTGTGGGGACACTCACGGACGTCATGCTGACATCCCACAGCAAATGCTCATGCACGCACAATCCAAGCTGCATGAAGCCAGGCGCGGCTGAAGCCACACTTGGGGCAACCGACTAGAAGGAAGTGCACGCGCCTCAGAAGGGCTGCAAGGAGCCAGCGATTCGGAACAGCACGCGTTACCAAACAACCCTTTACCACCTACTGTTCCACACGATTGCTCGTATTCTCCGAAAAGACGCGGCTCAACCGGCTCAAACATCTGGACCTGACACCATACCTGCCATACCATTTGCAGTGTTGAATGCCTAGAATCCAATCGACGGAAGAAGCTGCATATATTTGGTTTGACAAGCTGCACATGGAACTTCCGATCTCTTCGCAAAAGCGGCGGCATGACATAGGGCTGAATGACCCATTCGACCAGGCCCTCATGCCACGATCGCTGAAGCCATGCATGACAACACTGGGGGCAAAGGCCGCCAGCTCAAGACATACAAGGAATGCATGCCGGCGTGCATGCGCAGCCAGGCCGAATGCTTCCGGAGGTATGTTGAAACTGTGAGCGCCCATATCTGCGGGTGTGCGCGTGTGAATGCTATCTAGCGGAATGAAGGAAAGAGACGGGAAAGAGCATTCCCTCTCCCGCCTAATTGCCACTATATAACTTTCAAGCAAAATTAAACCCCTAATCCTTTCAATCTCTCCCTGCATGTCTGTACGCGCGTGGCATGCATGCCTGCATGCCTGTTTGTGCGTGTGCGTTTACATGTGGGCCATGTGGGGTGTGTGTGTGTGTGTGTCTGTATGCGTATGGGTGTGTGTGTGCGTGTGTAGCAACTCCCGATCAGCAGGAGGGATAAGGCAAGTCCTCAACATCGTTTCCGAACTGTTGCTGTGAAGCTTGCCTGTGGTGTGCGAGTGTTAAGGTCGAATCAACGCAGGGGATGGGAGTGCATGTGTGCCGGTCTCCCATCAACGAAGACACCAGCCACATGGAGTGTAAACGTACCTGCGGGCAGTTCCTGGATGCCGTTGTGCATAGCTGTGTGTGTGTGTCTGTGTGTGTGTGTGTCTGTGTGTGTGTGTGTCTGTGTGTGTGCGTGCGTGTGTGTGTCTGTGTGTCTATGTGTGTGTGTGTGTGTGTGTCTGTGTGTGTGTGTGNCCTGTGGTGTGTGTGTGGGTGGGTGGGTGGGTGGGTGGGTGTGTGTGTGTGTCTGTGTCTGTGTCTGTGTCTGTGTCTGTGTCTGTGTCTGCGTCTGCGTCTGCGTCTGCGTCTGTGTCTGTGTTGTGTCTGTGTCTCTGTGTCTCTGTGTGTCTGTGTGTGTGTGTGTCTGTGTGTGTGTGTGTGTCTGTGTGTCTGTGTGTGTGTGTCTGTGTGTGTGTGTGTGTCTGTGTGCGTGTGTGTCTGTGTCTGTGTCTGTGTCTGTGTCTGTGTCTGTCTGTCTGTGTGTGTGTGTGTCTGTGTGTGTCTGTGTGTCTGTGTGTGTGTGTGTGCCTGTGTGTTTGTCTGTGTGTGTGTGCCCGTGTGTGCGTCTGTGTGTGTGTGTGTCTGTGTGTGTGTGTCTGTCTGTGTGTCTGTGTCTCTGTGTGTCTGTGTGTGTGTGTGTCTGTGTGTGTGTGTGTCTGTGTGTCTGTGTGTGTGTGTCTGTGTGTGTGTGTCTGTCTCTGTCTGTGTCTGTCTGTGTCTCTGCGTGTGTCTGCATGTGTCTGCGTGGGTCTGCGTGCGTCTGCGTGCGGGTGTGCGTGCGGGTGCGCGTGCGTGCGCGTGCGTGCGCGTGCGCGCGCGTGCGCGTGCGTGCGTGGGCGTGCGTGCGCGTGCCTGGGCGTGCG
>BGNK01001852.1:4719-124134 GCA_003297005.1 Symbiodinium sp. clade A Y106 | reverse complement strand
CTCAATACTTATGAGAAAAGACGAACTTTTATTCAGCCAATTCTGGACAGGGCTTTGAAGATTCCTGAGGATCAATTGCAAAGTTTCTGTAAAGAGTTGATTTCTTTAGTGGCAAAGCATTCTCCAATGTTTCCTGTGGATTCTAAGACGTTGCAGATTTTTGCATTGGCAATGATGACCAATGATCTTCAGATTTCGGGTATCATTGAAGATGCCGCAAGCTGGCAAATAGATGGAGTCAACATTTGGTTGTTTCGTCTGAAAGGAATGCCAGGCCCTACCTTTTCCGGTACTTCTCGAGATTCTGCCTCGTATTATCATTGGTACCATGCTGGTGGTTTGGAGACAGTTTTTGGAGCATTGGCGACGGGAACGATTCTTCCTTGTTGTTCTGATGGTCTTCAGTTACCGCCGATGATTCCTTTGCCAGGTTTCTTTGCAAGAGTTTGAAGAGAAGATACGGAGATTACTCAAGAGCAACTTTTGCAAGATTGCCGAGATATGCATTCTCATGGCAAGAATACTCATGGTATTCATTTTTCTGGAGCCATTTTAGGTAACCATATCNTTGCCGAGATATGCATTCTCATGGCAAGAATACTCATGGTATTCATTTTTCTGGAGCCATTTTAGGTAACCATATCAAGTTACCTCGAGCTTCTACCTGGCTAGAGCAGTTCACATCTTGCAATGCTGGACTAGTCAAAAGCAAGAGCACTGACAAACGTTGGTGCATCAGAGCTGATCTTGGAAAGATTCAGTTTGCTTGCTTGACGTGCAAGCAGATCGCTTAGGCATAATTCAGTTTCACAGCAAATGCAGAACAGGATGATTGATGTAAAAGTTCAGGTTGCTTGCTTTTGAAGGTTCCAAAGATTCGTTCGGGGATGGTTTGGGGCTTTGGGGTGGGCTTTGGGTCTAGCTTTTAAGGTTCCTGATGTGCTTTGCGGGTTGAGTGTTCAGGATATAGGGTCGTGCGGCATTTTCATCCTAGCTCCCCAGTAGTGTGTTCGTGTTACATTTTCGAGAGTTCAGTACCTAAACTTTTAATGCCGTTTGCTTTGAAACCGTTTGGAGTCGGTGGTGACAATTATGGTTCAAAGAATAACCTGTAGCTGCAATGGCCAAGAAGAAGATCCACAAGAAGAAGATCAAACATCAAACATCAAACATCAAGGCTCGATCAAAGCATCATCATTCCAAGAAGAAAAAGAAGTCTTCGAAGAAAAGACGAAGAGATTCTACTTCTTCCACATCATCAAGCTCAACTGATTCGTCTTCATCTTCCTCTTCAGCATCAGCTTGCTCTACTTCCTCCAAGGAAAGATCACCTGAGCCCATAAAAAGCAGCTAGTGTATCCATCTTGGAGCTCCAAGAGCCCCGTATGCGCTGGGGAAACATATCAGGATCCCAAGGCTGAAACCATTATTCGTGTTGTGCGCGTTCGCACTAGATCTCGATTAATGGATGCGGTTGATACTGCAAAACAGCAGTGGTCCAAGAAGTCTTTTTGTTGTCTTGATTCTTCATGTCGTATTTGCGCTGATTATTGTCGTACCTCNTAGATCTCGATTAATGGATGCGGTTGATACTGCAAAACAGCAGTGGTCCAAGAAGTCTTTTTGTTGTCTTGATTCTTCATGTCGTATTTGCGCTGATTATTGTCGTACCTCTAGGGCTATTGCTTGTTTGTCGGTAATTAACAGTACGCGCAAAAACGACAAGCCCAATGGACTATTATTTAAGAAAATTGTTAACGACATTCTTCGCAAGCATTGAGGAGGCAGCCAAAAAGAGTGTTCAGATTCATCAAGCATTCCTACAATGTTGGATACTTCTTGTATTGTTTCCAGTCTGAAGCANTTCTTCGCAAGCATTGAGGAGGCAGCCAAAAAGAGTGTTCAGATTCATCAAGCATTCCTACAATGTTGGATACTTCTTGTATTGTTTCCAGTCTGAAGCAATTTTGTTTCGAGACAGTGCTATCTTTGCCAACATTCGCCCCAATCTCGTCCCATCATGTCGAGCTGGTGGAACAAGTCCGACTACCAGAAGTTCGATCAAAAAGCATCATGGAGTTCCGATGACAAGGATAAGAATCATCCTTGGAGCANAGCCGTAAATCATCTTGGAAGAGTTGGCATCAAGGAGATTCTGAAGCAGAAGAATTGAGAAGCCCTCAGGGTAAGCGTAAGCAGGAGCTTTGTCTTCCTCCAGATTTCAAGCCTGATGCACAGTGCATCGACAGTAGAGAACTTTACGGCCGAAAGTTCTTTAAGCAGGTTCAGCTTACTAATTGGAGCCAAAAGCATGGACTTGCGGGAAGAGGGAATTCGGACTTGAAGCTTCATGAGTTGGCATATGGGGGTTGGAACAATTTCTACCTCCGCCATCTTTCGACGGGAGCTTTTACGACTATTGTGTTCTGTCGTAAAATTAATGAGTCAATTCTAGCCACGGGTCTATTGTCTTCAATTCGTGACTCCAAACGTCGTTGGGATATTGATAGTTTGGCCAGGGAATGTGCCAAACGCCATCCTGATTGCATTCCAGTATCTGCTTCTGCATCTTCAAAAGGTGAAGAAACTAGCAGAGAAATGCANCAAACCCTTATCAACTTTCTCATTAAGCAGCTTGAGCCTTTAGCAAATGAAGATAAAGATGAGCACATTCGATTGCTAGAGGCTAAGTTGGCTGAGAAAGAAAAGCCTGCATCTTCCAGTGCGTTGCCTGTTGTAGAATCCCCAAGCATGGCGCAACCCGCAAAGCGTCGTCGGATTGCCATTAAGAGTGATCTTACAAAGCATCTTTTCGATATGAGCATTGGCGTCACTGAACGCCCATTGGCATTTGAGGCCCCCTCCAGTCATACGGCCGCCAACGTCAAGAAGTGGTGGTCTTCCCGTAAAGTCAAGAACATGGAGGGTTTACAATCAGTACAAAGCCGCGCTGATACAATTCTTGCGGGCTTAAGCCTCGAGGAACGTACTGGTCTTCGAGACAGGGCATGTTCTTTGGGCCTGCNTATCAGTGGCAATGAAGCTCAAGGATTTGGAATGTTTAAGGGTTGTTCTTTCTGCTCTTTACATGCTGGATTACTGATGTCCAACAGTCAGTACCTCCTTTGAGTTTGATGATATTCATATTTTTGGTCCTTGGATCAGTGCACTTATGGCTATTATTCAAGCTTGTTATTTGCATCAGGTGGATTTCAGCCTTCGTCTTCCCTGCAGAGCAATGGTGGCGTATCTATCCGTCTTCTTATTGTTTCATAATTTTGGATATTATTCACAGGTAAAAACACGGAAGAAAAGGTTACAACATCTTGCTCAGGCAACTCTTCAGAGTTTTTCAAGTATGATGCAACGACAGTTTGCAGTGTATGCACTGCTACATGTCAATGCAGACGTTACCGGAAGGACCCCATGGTTGCAAAATAGGCCGTTCTACGTGGGCAGTACAATCACTGGTATACACGCCAGACAAGATGCACGTTGGGGGAAGTATCGATGTTTAGAACAAGGACAATTTGTCAACGTGGAGCTGGTTATGCATTATCTTCATTCCCGAGATCTTTTACATGAAGTTGCAATTATTCCTCTGTTCAACTTGGTTAACGCAACTGACACAAGGTCAAAGGAGCTCTCGATTATTCAGAATTGGCGACCAATGTACAATCATCCTTGGATCAATCGTCTTCATCCATTCCGCACTACCAAGCTTACTATCACAGCATTGAGCTACACTTCCAAGCCCTCACGATTATGGAAGAAGGTACGAAGAAGATTACAAACCACCGGTATGCTACGGTTTTATTTGTTTTCTGATGTCTCACTTTCCATGGGTTGGGATCTTCTTATGATGCTAGCAGCGGGAGGACAACTAGCCTTTGATGCTTCCCGAAGACTACGATCATCAGAATTTTCTCATTTACACGTGTTTGCTTTTCATCGTTTGGCAAATCATCTTGANATTCCTCCGCCAGCAAATGATGGGATTTAAGACATTCCTGGTTCCTTTTCATTTGCCTTCCACTCAAGTTGTAGCAGGCAAAGCTGAGTCCATTAAGGATATTCTTTACAATCATTTGAAGTTGCAGAAATCTTGGTCCTGGACAACTCCACCCAGGTGTCGTTGTTCGAACTTTTGCGTACAACATCCTCAACTACAAAAGACCCATGGACATATTGCTTCACCGGCGAGCATGTTGAATATATCTACAAGACTACGTGAAGTGCTTCGATATTCGGCTTCAACTGNGAACTTTTGCGTACAACATCCTCAACTACAAAAGACCCATGGACATATTGCTTCACCGGCGAGCATGTTGAATATATCTACAAGACTACGTGAAGTGCTTCGATATTCGGCTTCAACTGAGGTATCGCCTTCTTTTCGACAGTATCTTGATAGTACTTCCGCTAAGATTCAACAATGGATGCACAACAACGGTCTCAATAATTTCAAGGTGGAAGATTGGCATCAGTTTGTCGGTGAACAATGGAAGTCTCATGTTTTGGCAGCTTGGGTTACAGTCAAGTCAAAAGACCTTAAGTTTCTCCGTTCCTTACTGCAAGACTTTCTTGTTCATGGTCGGGACCATGCTATTAATGAGATCTTCATCTTCTGCCCGTACATGTACTGGCAAATCCTTCGTAACACCTTTGGTGATCAACAAGTCTATCGATCCATTTCTTTGTCACCGTCNCATGGTCGGGACCATGCTATTAATGAGATCTTCATCTTCTGCCCGTACATGTACTGGCAAATCCTTCGTAACACCTTTGGTGATCAACAAGTCTATCGATCCATTTCTTTGTCACCGTCGCAAGCACAGCAATACCTTTTTCAGCAATCTAAGCAAAGATGGTTGCAGCGGTATCCTTGGGGTATTTCTTCACAAACATCGTCTTTACCAGTGGCATATATTCTCTTAAAGCAGAAGAAGCAATTTCAAGTTGCGCGCCCGATCATTAGCTATAAATTCTTCTTATTTGCGAAGCTCTTTCGAGCAGCTGCAATTGTCTTGGACCTTATCTCTCGGGAAACCCTTCCGCTCAGTTTCGGTTTGCTAACCTTTCCCGCGATGATGAACAACATCACGAAGTTTCTACTTTCTGTTAAAGAGAAGTTGCTTTGCTTACGGTATGTGGACAATCGCATTGTTCTCATCGACAAGCAACTTGTACATCATCCCTCATTTCAACACTTTTTACATGGTGAGTTTTACCAGCCTCCTGTACAACTCGAAGCAGTCAACACACCTGGAGTACAATGTGAATTCTTGGGCTTTGATATTCAGATTTCCCCAACGTACGCCGTTGAGATGATTATGACCAAAGATCGTTGGAGATTTCGGCTGCCGTCTTCTTTACAATCTGGTTTTCGAAGTACGTCGCTTTTCCAGTCCAGGACGGCGAACATTTGGAAATACGTCTGGCCTCTTAGTCGACGAGATTTTCAGCTGGTTCAGTTGGAGAGTATTTTCCATAATATTTATGGGTCTGAACAAGCTAACAGGAAGTGAACAATCGTTTCACCTGCACAGCCGCTTTGGTCGCAGGTTAGTCTCTTTTGCTAGCATGAGTGGTAATTTGAACTCAGCAATGGAACCACTTTTGGCCCTAGATCGCTGGATTCGTTATACACAAAGTGAACTTCAATCTCTTCGAGCCGACACCATCCAGCAAAAGGAAGAGGAGAAGTCCATACATCGTATTCTGCAGTCCATCCAAAATCAAGTTCGCGATCTTTCTCAACAAACTGCTGAACTTACTGAGGCAATTACGGAATTGTTCAATCACGTAAAAGACATTCGAGGATCTCTTGCGAATATCTTACATGANATACTTTGCCCCCTACGCAATTCATTCCAAGTCAAGGGACCTCGCAGTCAGGATAGAATTGTTTCACAAAGGACGCGGTTTCAAGGTATGGCATCAACAAGAGTTGCGTGTGCAATTTTCTTCAGTCTTAAGAATGTTGCATCATCTTTGAGCTTGCAGTTCTTTCTGCTATCTTTAGTATCGCTGCAGCTGTTTCAGTCCTCCATCTGACTAGGAAAGTCATTATGGACAGTTCACGTGAACGTAGCAGATCCCCTGCTAACTTGGTGTTATGGCGCTGGTGTTGGAAAACATCAGATTCTGGCAGTTGGTACTGGGAATGGTTTCCAGTCACGTACAGCTGGCTACGCCAGAAAGCGTCTATATCCAGTTCCGAGAACTTGTCTTCAACTCCGGCTACTACGAACCACGATGCTTCTCCAACATGCAGTGAAGCTTCGCCATCTAGGAAGCGCAAGCGTAGCCGTACTCCCTGAAGGAGGAAGAACAGCTAATTAAATGTTGCTAAGCTTTCAAACGCTTAGCCTGCAACGTTCAGAGCCTGTCGTCATCTACGACACAAGTTTGCAAACCTATCGTGAGTTCTTGTCTCACACTAACAGATTCAGCAATGTCGAAGACAAAGAATTCTGTCAGGATTCAAAGTGTTGAAGGCGTCTCTTTCGGTCTTTAGACTTCTGGGAACCCATGTGACCGGGATCATGTGTGTGTGTGTCACATTCCTGTATTTAAAGACTTTGAGTCGTACTTTCTTCCTAAGAATTGTACAGTACTTTGTAAAACAATCAAAAGCAGGAACTGGTGGTATGAAAACAATTTTTGGAGCATTGGCAACTGGAACGAGTCTTCCTAGTAGCTTTCGGTTACCACCGATGATTTCCTTGCCGGGTTCCTTTGCAAGAGTTCGATGAGAAGATTCATAGATTGCTTCGCCACTTTTGCTTGCACTAAAAACGTTGGTTCGTTAGGGGGATCGTGAGGACTTTCGGCTTGGTTTCTTGGTGTTCCTGCTTGAGATCTTCGTCTGGTCTTCAGAAATCTACAATTACTCACCGCCCTCTACCTTGTTTCACCCGTTGGCACAATTCTTATCACCTGATTCTCTTAGCTTGTCTAATCGTTCCGTTGTTAACCGGCTTGACCGGGATCGTGTGTGTGGCAATCCTGTCACTAAGGACTTTGAGTCGTATTCTCTTATCTTGAGTATTNTGATTCTCTTAGCTTGTCTAATCGTTCCGTTGTTAACCGGCTTGACCGGGATCGTGTGTGTGGCAATCCTGTCACTAAGGACTTTGAGTCGTATTCTCTTATCTTGAGTATTGCACAATCGTTACGCTGAACAATTAAAAGCAGGCGGCTGGCAGCCTATTCCGTGATGCCAGCCAACGAAGCTAGCGGAATAGGTGGAAGGAGCTATGGACGCATAGCTCCGTACCTGCAAGAAGTTTCACTCGCTCGTTTTGTCTTGCATTGTAACAATAGTATAAGGCTTGAGACCCTGAGGTTCTTTCTAGTCAAGATCCAAATTGTTGCTATCAGCAGAGAAGTGAAGAATTCTTCAAGGTTCTATTTAAGAAATAGGATATCATTGAAGCCNAATAGTATAAGGCTTGAGACCCTGAGGTTCTTTCTAGTCAAGATCCAAATTGTTGCTATCAGCAGAGAAGTGAAGAATTCTTCAAGGTTCTATTTAAGAAATAGGATATCATTGAAGCCAAAGCATAAAAAAGATGAGAAGAAGGCACAAAAAGCAACCATCGAGAACCGGCTGAGACCGGAGACCCATGTGTGTGTCCGTGTGTGTGTGTGTGTCCGTGTGTGTGTGTGTGCGTGTGTGCAACCCTCGCCCAGATTCAAAACGCTTACGGCTTAAGGAAATTTCACGAGAGTGGGGATGACGACCTGAGAGACACTGACAGCGCTGCATCCATGCACTCTGTGTTCTCGGATGCCGGATGCATGCAGCAACGCGTGAGCATGACATAGCAAAGCTCCATGACTTCACTCTAATCTGTGTGCTTCCAGCCCCTGCAGATTTTGATGCAGATGGAAAGGAACGGACCCTCGGCAACATGAGTTCCCTTGCCTGGCCCTTGTCACACTGACCTTGACCTGACGGCTCCGCGCAGTCCTGGCACAGGTCAGGATCGCTTCCACTGTATCTGTGCATGTCTCGATTGGTGTCCCTCTGTTGACCGAGGTGTTGCATCAAAGCTACTCGCATGGAGCCGGGCGAAGGTGAAGCGTGCAGAGGGAACGGGGGAAGAATTGCCCAGACTTCGCATAAGCTGAGTGGGGGTGTGGACCGTGCCAAAGCTGCACCTGAACTCCATGGTCTTGGTCTGGGGAAGTATGTCGTTCAGTAGAACGTGGGCTGTACCCTCGGGGGAGACGTCGGAAAGCGTGCATCTGAGGCCCCTCGAAACCACAAGCAGTTGAGGCTCAGCGAATGCATCTGACCCCTCAGTGCAGAATCTTCAGAACCATCGAAGCCGTGCATTAGTTGAACACCTTTGCCCGAGCTCCTAGCTGTTCCTTGCTGCAACCAGCACACAGGTTCGGGATGCGGAGACCGATCCAGCAACTGGGTAGCGAAATGGTTCCTGATTCGTGAAAGGACGCACGACGAACCATGGCTTGGAGGGTGTGAAAGAGGTTTTTGCACACTTCCGCTGCGTCCCACTCTAGGAATTGCTGCGAAGCTGCCTGGCTTCCTTCAACATCTCCAACTTGGCGGACTGCGAGCTTGCGTGCAGCTACACGTGCTAGTGCATTGCTCGTGCAGCCCAACTGTGGTCCAGCGTTGCTAGTCAGTCCAGATCCAAGACTCCCGAGCTGCGAGTCTGCACGGCAGCGAGAGAGAGAGAGCGAGCGAGAGAGGCGCAGAGGTCAACCTGGCAGTCCAGCTCGTTCCTCCACTCCCAAGTCTCACACCAAGACCGAACAAGGACCACCGGCGTAGCGCTAGCGCGCAAGGGTCGGGGTTCCGTACCCCCACCCTAAACGCCGTGCAAGCAAGCAAGCAAGAGAGAGAGAGAGAGAAGCTGTGCAGGGGTGCTAGTGCTCAGACCGTCGGGGCGAGGCCAGCAACACTCAGTGGAAGAGCCACAGAGTGGGAAGAGCATCGATCGGGGCATGAGCAGGGGAAACTGTGTAACTTCGTGAACTCTGCAGTGTTTGGTTGTGAACTAGTATGCGCAGCCCGTGGAGTGCCCGAACACGTTTCGCACGTAAAACCGTGCACACCTCCAACCAGACGGGCTGCTCCTGCGGGGGCGTGCCCTCAAGCCTGGGGAAAGAAAGAAAGAGAAGCTGCGATGTTGCAAGACCTGTCAGTGCCAGTTCACAGGACATCAGTTCGCAAATCTACACGGCAAACGCGGCTCGCCTTCGCCTCCTGTTTGCATATGGTGTCGTAAGGGTTGATGTTGCTACAACAACAACTGGCTACCACTACACGTACAACAACGGCTACTGCTACTGCTGCTCCTGCTCCTGCTCCTGCTCCTGCTTCTGCTTCTGCTCTTGCTGCTGCTGCTGCTCCTGCTCCTGCTGCTGCGGCTACTACTGCTGCTAGTGCTGCATTTTGCAGCTTTCTGAATGAACAATGCCCACGAGTTGCACATGCCAGGCATTTGAGCAGTTGTATGACATTGATTTCAACATGAGTCACAGATGTAGCTAAGTGCTTCAAGTTCGCAAAACAGGAGGGGAACCCTGAAAGCGATTCACCTTGTCCCAGAGACCGATTCGGGGAACCAAAATGCTCTTGCAGAGCATTCGTTGTACGTAGCATGTTCAGGTCTTGTTGCAGCGAGGGAGGTGCTTCCTTGCCGGTGCCGCTTTGCTTGTCGTCAGTCGGCCAACCGATGAAGTTCTCGGCTTGAGCATCGCAGAGAACGGTACCCCGTGGGCACTTCGGCTCGTCTTGCTGTCGAAGAAAAGGCAGTGGCGGAGCACGGAGCATCTGTGACCTAACGTGTCGTGATGTCGCGGGACTCTGGGCACAGGTGTGGCATGGCATGATGGCATGACCCGGACGCCAAGGAAAAGCGAAGGAACAGTGCATCCAGCTGCTCTACAGCGAGGCGGGGCCCCTTCTGGCGCTTGCTTGTGTGTGGAGTGTGTGGGCCTGTGGTTCGGGGATCTTCGGCTCCACAGTCCAAGGAGTCGCTGCACGTGGCGCTTTGAGGCGGCTCGGGAGAAGCTGCGAGCTGCCGGCATCCACGTGGACGATGACGAGGATGTCGACTTAGAGCAGGCAGCTCTGCCTGCTGTCCCGAATTGAGTCGACACACCACCCACGGTTACAGTGTCACAGGAGATTGGAGCCTGAGGTGCTTTCCCAAGGGCAAGACCTGCTGAAGACGGAGGTGCCTGTCGCTGACTGTTGAACCCTCGAGTCCTGCGATGGCCTGTCGAAAGGGTAAAGAGGTTCCAATGTCTCACCAAAGACGAGTAGCATTTCAGCAGTACGCCTCTTCATGTTTTTGTGGCCCGGGAAAGGGACTTGCATGCTGTACGCACCACGACGAAGATTTAGTAAGATTGATGATTCCTGAATAAGCCAGCCGCGGGAGTACATGACAGAACTGTGCGCTGCAAGTCGCCTGTATCCTTGTCTCATACATATACATACATATATATATATATAATATGTATATATATATGTATTATATACACCTGTGTATAGATAGACGGTCCCCCCCCCCCCCGATCCACCCCCACCTCTTCCACACGACTCTGCCGGTTTCTTCCATATATTATTAATAAGTACACGATTCAGATATACCGAAACACCGTAAGTACCGACACAGTCGTGCCTCTTTTCACCTGCATACAAACCGTGTTGCTATCTGTCGCGGGTTTGACATGCGTGTAAATCTGGAGCCGAAGATTGATAACGGCTAATGTGTTGGCAACCGCAAAATACTGGAACGTTTGGCAAGATTGTTCATGTGTCAATGATGTGCCAAACAAATGTTATTGCTGCATACTATTGCTTGTTGAGTTGTTTGGTAAAAGCATTCTTACAACAAACGCATTCCATCTTCTCTTCCTTCCGTTTCGTATGTGACCGTTTCTTTCCCGCTGCACGTGAAGCGTCCGATTGTGCTTTTGCCTAGGCCTATGTAATTAGTAGCTCTACCGTTTGTTGACAGATGGGAAGACACCGAGAGCTCCTAGGAGTTATAAATACAAGAAACCGCATAAACGAGCGCTTCTAGCATTGATCCCAACTTCTAATAGCGGCTCTTTCCTTCATAAGAAATAAGAAAGCTCCTCTGTACGTGAAAACTTCATGTTCATAGGAGGGCGCATAAGAAGGTTCCTCGATATCGAGAAGGACGAGATACGCGCGGCCCCCTCTATACTCACCAATCAAAAGTTACGAACTTTGTATCTTTGTAGAGAAACGTAAGATGGCACCTTCATTCCTTGAAAACTGGAGAAAGCTCATCTTTATCTTATCTGGTGACACGATCTATGACAGCCACTAAAACCATGGACATAGCCATCGGTATGTCTTTCCAGGATATAAGAGTCCAGAAAACTCCGGAAGGCTCGTCACAAAACACTGTAATGCTCAAAACCATCGAGAACTTCCAAAACTAAAACTCACGAGATGCTGTAATGCTCAAAAATTTCCCGCCTAACCGTTGATGCCTGAGTTTTTGGGTTTTATTGAGCATTACAGTGGTTCGTGAGTTTTGAGATGGGGAGTTTTGGAACTTTTTGAGCATTACAGGATTCTGCGTCCTTAACGTCACAAAACACTGTCATTCTCAACAAATTCCAAAATTTCCGAACCAAGACACACGAAACGTCGTAATGCTCAAACAATTCCAGAAATTTGGCCCCCGACTACTCGTAGATGCCAGCATGTTGGATCTTTGGCGCATTACAGGGCCTGTTGCAGGATTTAGTGCACTGAACTTCAAAATCGCTGTATTGCTCAACAAATTCCAAAGTTTCCAACCCGAACTCGCTGCTGTAATGCTCAAAGAAGCAAAACAATTCCAAAACTTTGCAGAAACTGCCTCACGGCTAAGCCATGGGATGCCAGAATTTTGGATTTGTTTAGCATGACAGTGTTTCGTGTTGAGCCTCGTGCACCATGAGCCACCAGTGCCGTGGATCTTGGGGGGGACATATAGATAGATTGGAGCTCCTCCAGATGCCTCTTTGAGTTGGGTCCGGTGTCCTTGACCAGGAAGGTCGCGAAGTGCTGCGCACGGCGCAGGCACAGGCCTTGAGTTTGCTGGTCAGCACCCCAGACTGCAGTCCACGGAGTTCCCCAGCTGTTTACACACGACAGCTTTTGTAGGACCATTCCAAGCTTTGGTATCCTGTGAGGTGGTGCAGTGGTAGCTACTGCTTTCAGAGTTGTACCAAGGCCATGCTGAATGCCAAAGCAAACGGCACAGGGCTTGATGCTCAGGCAGGGATTTCGCAGTGCCGACGTCAGTCAGGCTCGACGGCGTGTTTGTTCGGATCAGACGGTTCGTCACGTACACAGGTACGATAAAATCCCTTCCCGCCTCTGTTGCGTTTCAGCACAGCCTTTCGCGCTTTGGCAGCCCATGGGACCCTCAATCCACAATGCCCGAGCAGGATGCTCAAATGGCAGCTGACATGTCTGTCCCTCTGGCGAAATTGAATCGCCTCCGAAATGACCCTGGCATTGTGCCAACGACACTTATGCCCGGATATCCTGTAGTGGACGTCGATTGCCAGTGAATTCTGCCAAGCGGCCAAGGTAGCAATGTTGGAGGCAAAAAGAACCCCAATGTAGAATGCCCCTGAGCGCTTTATTTCGAACCCCTGAGTCCTGAGCCCCAGATCCCAAACTTCAATCCCCGCTCCTCCTGTAGTACGGTGCTAGTTCTGTTTTTTGTACCAATCCTACATGTAGTGACCACCACACTACCACCTCGTCTGCAGAGAACGCTGCGATTCTGCTGGATATGTGTATTCCGGAGTCATTCAGTCCAAATCGCGGACCTCGTCGAGCAATGCAAGAGCAACAAAGTTCCTAGTCCTCGTTCTCCGAGTTAGTAGTCCCAGTAGTACTAGCGATCGCACTGGTCCTTGTAAAGCTTGTGCAGTCCGGCCGCAGGTGCATATGTCCCTTCCGAGCAAAAGCTAATCCAAGCGTGTCTCTAGAACTGGAACCGCCTGCGTTGCAGGCCGCCGAGCTGTTGAGATACTCAGCTGCACTCAGGGGAGGTGTCACCCAGCATTGCTGCTGCGAGCCATGGACGGCTTGTCTTGGATAATTCAGTAGCAAAATCTGGGTTCCTTCATGGGTATCGGAGAGCGCTTGGTGTTCCATGGCACGAGCGGCGTTCTTGCCCACTGAAACAGGGCAATTGCAGAAGTCCCGCAAGGGTGCTGCATTGATCTCCTGGGGCCAAAGGCGCGGGGTTGCTTCGCTGTGATGCATCTGGAAATCTAGCATTCAGATTTCATTTGGAATGGCGCCTGCTTGTCTCTACTTCCATAACGTCTTTCGTATTTTAGGAAGCACTCGAGAAAGTAGTCTTCATGCACTTCTGCTCCTCGGACCAGGACTTTGGACACGGCACACCAAGACCCAGAGACACTTCAGGGCACTTCAGCTGCACCTTCCGTGAGATCGTCGCGAAGCCGCCAAGGCGAATGGTCGAGCTTCAGAGCTTCTGCACACTCCGGAGAATCTGAATCTGAACGTTTCGTGGTTCACTGTCACTCTTAATCATGCCACGGTTCGGACACCACGACTGTCATGGTGATACCGGGTGCAATAGTGAGCGACGCGTGAAGTATGCAAAGGATTCCGATGCATGTGTATGCGGGAAGCACTGGTTACAGCAGTCAGCAGTGTAGGGAGACGACCCCGAATCCGCGAGAGTAATGCGAGAGAACACGATGAGAATGCACGACCGGTTCAGGTTTCAACAGCGTTGGGATGCTCTGCTACAGTAATCATCAAGTCAACGCGTGTTTTCATGTGTTTTCCAAGTGGCCTTTTCTTTGTTCACTTAGGTCTTCTCACCTCCTTGGACCTCTCCAAGGTGCTCGCAGCGGTTCACAAAGTTAGAGCCAAGACTGTGCCGAATTCATACGAGAGGCCGGCGACTGGACTGGCCGATGCCGTGAGTTGCTCACCAGCGGAGCGGCAGGCCTAGGCGGACATTGTTGAAGCAAATCAGGGATTGATAGAATCTTGTGCTCTTTGGTCCAGGATGCAAGCTCAGTCAACTCCAGGAATTAAAGCCGAAGAAACGAGCCGCACTTCCAAAGCTGTCTCTGCCACTGTATGTATGATGTCGCCCTCTATGACAAGCGATGTCGTGAAGCACGTATGAGTCGTACATCAATCTTATCATGGCTTTCTGGTTCTTGCGTCGAGGCTTCGTGACAGTGCCTTGCACTCTAAGCCTCTGAGTCGGTTGGCTTCTGGAAGCTCCCCCTATCGGATGAGATCCCCGAGTACATATCAGTATACAGCATGTATTTCAACAGTTTTCAACGCATAGCATTAGGAAAACCATGTCAAAATCAGAACGATGCAGCAAGTGCAGTATGGAGGTAGGCCATGGGTTTTCCGTGAGTTTCGGTGTATGTGTTTTGTTCGGTGGGGGATTCTGCCAGCATGCACTTAAGTCATTTAAAAAGCACAAGGCACTGCTTGGAATCATCATCAAGTTGTCTTGTTGCACTGGTTGTTCAACGCCACTGGAAGTGTTTGTACCATGTCTGAACCCTTCTGAAGCTACATACCTTATAGCAAGTCCTTTGAGGCTGTCGATGATCTGTCGATATCTGTCAGCGTACGATACCGGAAGGCAAAACACCTGGAGAGAGCATGCTCGTGCAAAGACCAGGGACCCTGTCTTTGTCGCAGGGTCTTGCATACACTGCATAGACATCTGCGGAAGCTAATCTGCACAAGATGACTGTGACGTAGCTCTGTCGGCTTTGCTGTTGCAGGCCTCGTCTGGGTGGATGGGAATTTGAAGCTGGACACTTTGATTGAGAATCTCGTTTTGATTCAGACAAAAATCCACGACCCAATCCCTCATTGAATGCCGTAGTGCTCAGATGCAAGGAAGGGGCAGAAGTATATGCACACGGACTCCGGAACGAAGTTCCTACGGGAAGCGCAGAAGAAGGCGCCTGTGGTTCTGTGCAGCCTCGCAACATGTAGCGATGGTGCCGGAGAGTGGCGCTGATGTGCTCGAAGCCAGAGCAGGCACTCCTTTTCATTCCTCGCCTGGAGTCTGAATCTGGCCTGCTCCAACACGCAAGCAAGCACATCCAGAAGCTGGAGAGCTCCGACAGTACAAAGAGCCGCACCTGAGCTCAGAAGGAGGGTCAATGGTCATTCAGAGCATGCCCTTCGATGCTTGAAACTTTTCTACTATGACATTGGCTGGGTTGGTATCCGAGAGACCGACTGAAGAACTGAGGGCAGCTGCTGGAGCAGGGCCGGACCCTTCTGGCCTCTGCCGAGGAGGTCTGGTGCGATTGCACTTTGATGCAGCGAGTGCTGCCCAGCCACCGCGTGCTCCCGTAGGACCCAGATGCACTGAAGAAATGGCTCGCAACCATAGAGGCCAGGCGGGACTGGACAAACGAACCCATGTCAGTAGTCGCTTCCAAAAAACCGTGGGCCCCACCTCGTGCCGTCGTGCCCTGCCTCTCCAGGCCCCAAGGAGACCCGGATCACCCCGCTCCCCGTCTTTCAACTGTTCGTCAAGACATTATTAGTCCTCCTTCCGGTGGCAAAGGTTGGCCGGCAGCACTGGGCGCCAGAAACGCAGGTGATCTGCCGATCCCGTCCCCCTGTTGGGCCACACCATAAGACAAACCGTAAGAGATGCCCGGTGCCCCAAGGAAATCCAATGTTGGCGTGGAAGCGGGGAGAGCATCCCCGCGGCCCCCAGCTCTTGGGGCTGGGCATCTGTTATAGGTTAGACTCAGACCTGCAATCCGCCAACTTGAAACGAACCTCGAAACAACCCCCATCCCCCTCGACTCGCTGACAAGTGCCTCTGCAGTTTGCCAAAGTGTAAATAAGAGAATGGATGCACAACACGCGGACGACTGGTTTCAGTACGTATGCAAAATCTGCGCAAAGGTGCGCAGCCCAACGCCATACACAAAAGAAACAAACGTTGGTTCTGTGTTTTAATCTGCAGAGTATCGAAAGCCCACATACTATACCACTGCCGCATGCTTTAGCACTGTCCGATGGCTTGGCGCTTCCAGAGAAAGTTGAACTGTTTGGAAGCAGTGGTGATGCCTAGAGAACTTTAATTAGTACGAAAGTTTTCGTATCACTACTGATGCCCGAGCCCCCAGGCTATGCAGAAGCCTGCAGAAGACCAGCGATGTCAGTCTTAGAAGCGAGCTATGCAGATCCAAGCTGTTTCGTGTTGACGCGGTTTAGCTTGCACCTGCCATTACCGGCGATGCTGTTTTTGCCAATGACGGCTTGTGAAACGAGGCATCTCAAGCTCAAGAGTGGCAGCAATGGGGCAGCCAAGTGGCTTTCCAGTTGCAGTTGTTGGATGCTTGTTCTTGCAGCTGGCCCTGTCTCAACACTCAGTTAATTCTGGTCCAGTCCGAAGCTTCTGCGCAGAAATTGTTAAGGTTGCCAACGAAGCTGGACAGCGCGCCTGTCCTCAACAGAAGTTTGCACGATGTATCACCGGCTTTACCAAAGGCAGCGGGAAACGGCAGAAGTTCTCGGATTTCAAGACCTCGCATTGAACACTTGTGTAGGCAACCCTGCGGTGGCAGTCACGCGGCGCTCAGAAATTGAAAGCCCTCCTTTGAGGTGATGCCTTTCTTAAGACGGTGACAGAATCTAGCCTGCAGACGAGAACGCTGTTTGACAGTTGCTGCAGCAAGCGCAGTGATGGGATGTACTGGGCAAGTAGAATCAGCTTTCTCCATTTCCGCATCCCTCTGCGGGCAAGCAAGGACACTTGCCTGGAGTTTTTGTCGGAGCAGCTTAAAGTCATCAAGGTGCCCAAGAACCCCGGCGCCGTTAAAGTCGTGCAGTCGTGCCACGTTAAGCCGTGGGCATTGTCAGCCGTCATCTCGTGCAGAGCATTCCCGGGGCACCGTTCCAGGATTGAAAGCGATTATGATGCGATTCTCGGTCCGCAGTTCAGCCTGCATGAAGACCAAGGTCCCAGAGAGCAGAATCTTGGAGAGATGGGCATTGCAGCTAAACTGTATCGTGTTCCAATGTGAGGTCAGACTACGAGTATTCCATCGACAACATTGATCTGTCTTCCTGTGCAGTTGACAAGGCATTCCGGCAGAAAATCTTAAGCAAATCAATCTCAAGGCCAGCTTTCTTAAATCAAATTTCGCAGTCCAGTCTCACCATGAAGGGCTTTCTGCTCGCGGCACATTCAGTGGCACAGAAACCAAACTAACGGAACTGGCCCGGTGCGGAGAGGCCACGGATCTAGCATTGAGAATTAGGCTGAACCTGAAACGGTGCACGCACCAAACTGCAGGTTCCAGCCTTGAGGACATGCAGTTCCCATGCATCGTGTTTTGCCCATCTATTGCTTTCCTGAAAGCCGAGGCTGAGGCTTGCGCACATACGTTTCGATGCTATTTCACGTGACACTTCATTCAGAGATGCAGTTTGTGGAGGATGGATTTCGAATCGAGCTGAAGCCACCAGGCATCTCGACGGCAGTTTGCGAGTAAAGTTATTTGCGGCAGTACAGTACATGTTAGTCGATCATCAGCCATCTTCAGACATCAGGGACAGCCGCGCACGCACGTGTACGTTCACGAAAACTCTCAGGTGCACAAAGCAATGACTCCATCGAGAACGTCCCTGCTCGGGAAGGGTCAGGAGATGCACAAAGTGGCACCCTGCATCCGGCAGAAGGACGCGCAGAGATGAACTCACGTGTCTGTGAAGCAGTCAGCAGTCCAGGACTGGCTGGAGTTTCAGACAACCTGCAAGCAATGTGTGCCCTTTGCCACATCGCTGTGTTACATATGTGCTGCTCTGAAACTTTTGACTTAGTGTGAGTTTCAGGATTCAAACTCCTTCGGCTTGCTGTCAGTGAAATGCCTCATCTCGAAAAGGTGGCAGTCAGAGACCAGACGTGACCAGTTTTTCAGTCCCAGACAAAATCCTAGTTCTCGGACACCAGGAGAGAGCGCCCGTTCCTTGATGAGCACCGGTGAAATTCTCCGCGTGACTGCGTGGGACATGAAGGCTTGCAAGGAAATTCGCGAGATGGAGTGAGTAGTGAGTAGTGCACTCGTCACAGGTTCATATTCCGGCCTCTCGCTTGCATTGAGAAAAGGGTGTCTCCGGCTTGTCCTGCACATGCGCATCAGCGCATCGCATAAGGAGATGAAGTGGAAGCAGTGGCCTCAGCTACTCGAGATTGTCTTGTCCACCTAAAGGTTTGTTTGCAGTGGGACCCTTTGGATGCAGCAGCAGATCTCAGGGGTGACTCAGTGGACCTTTGAGACCAGGGTGCGCTTGCGTTCGAGGGGTGCAGGGATTCGCGTGTCTTTGTCTGTGTGGCAGAAGAAACAAGTTGAAACAAGCATGTCATGTGTGATTGCGTCTGGCAAGGTATGCGCAGAAGAAATTTCCATACTTTAATGGCCATGGTGCTGCAGCAACTACAGCACACGGCGCCCAAGTGATCTTGGCGTAGCATGTCGGCAGTTTGGTGGGTGGTGAAGACAGTCATGCGAATGTTCGATCACGTCTGTCGGTTACGCAAACGGCGCTTTAGAGTCTGTAGGGTTTGAGCTTCTTGAGCTTCGACACCGTGCTGACGGATTGGAAGTGTTGCGATGTCATGCACCCAGAGTCTGCAAAGGTTCGAACTCCGCTCCGCCAAGGCCTGGAGGAACTGCCGAAATATTGAAGTTCCAGAACAGGTTCATAGTCCGAGCGGGAAGTTCGGATGCTAATAGTTCGGATATGTGCAGGTGAATGGTGAGCTGGTGCCACGTCTTGCACTTGCATTCAGTCGGGTCGTGCCAGCCTCAACAACCCTTCGCCGTGCACAATCTCACGTTCTATACTACGGCCTCGCGAAACAGCCCTGGATTGACTGAGGTTATCGACAAGCTGGACCTTCGCTTTCAAGACTCGTCATTCAGCTGGCTGTACAACACGCTCGGCTGTCCGGCAGTTGAACTGGGATGTCGGTTTGCACCTCAAGGAGTGTTTCGGGTGAGCTCTCGTCTAGTTTTCCTGTGATGGCCATCTGCACATGCCAGTTTGCAATCGCGCGGTTGTCAACGACCCCAACCTTTTCCATGTACAAGCTTCCTAGTAGCTCGAGGCTACCTTTTCCAAGACGCAGTGCGAGATTATGTAGTTCAAAGCCTTGCGGCCGCAGTGAACGCCGCTCGATGCAACCGTTGCATGTTTTCCACGAGGTCGGAAGCGCAGGCAATAGTCAATAGGGAAAGTTGGGAAGGAAGTCTTGACGGGTTTGAAACTGGCGGTCTGCCTCGGGGAAGCTTGTAAGGACAGATTCTGGAGAGGGAGAGCTGACTCCACTGTGATCGGTATAGTAGTCTAAATATGAGAATGGTGGCATGAGCATGCAAGCAGCGCAGGCATCCGGCATGAACTGAGAACGAAAGCATAGCACGTAAAGGGTCGTCACGTCGTCTCTGCAGGACTTGAGGCAGTCACAAATCGCGACACAGCTGCTTTGTTGCCAAGCTTTCGCTGAGCTCAGGCAAACATTGCCTCGCTGCTGGAGCCGTTCCCTGTCACGTTGTGGGGTTCAAGAAAAGATTCTGAAGACAAAGCTTATCTCTCACCCAGGTGTCCCCATGCCTCTTGGGCCTCTCAAAGCTTAGCCCACTGAATTTCTTCGGATGCAGCTAGCGCGTCTCGCGCTATAACAGCCCAAAGCCAAAGTCCTAGAGCCGGCAAGCCTGTCTTCACCATCCGAGACAGGCTGAACCGATATTTGCACCCCTACTGGCCTTTGGTACTCTCCACGGTCGCCATCCCGCTGGCCGAGCTGCCCCAGTGTGGCACAGAGGACCGAACAGAGAGTTCACGAAGATCACTCGTAAGAGCTACCGACACTGAAATGGGCAGTGGCGAGCCCATTCTTGGTCAGTGGCTGTAGACTTCGGCACCTTCGTATTGCCAAGCGGCAGCCCGCGAGGAGTATGTTGTGGAGCTGGGCCTCGGCCTCAGGAAACGCCAGGGCTGGAGAGCTACGAGATGGTCAGTCTTTTATTCTGTTATAAAGCCTTCCTTGTCTTCAGCGAATACCCTAATACCAGTTACTCCAATGCCCGCCGCATGAAACTCCAGAAGCAACACGAAAGACATACCTGTCGCCCAAGCTGGCTCGTTCACTTCCCAGACTCGCGCAAGAGGCCTAGAGACGGAGGAACCGATTGGCTGCGACTTTGTGGACGCGGACGCGGGGCGATCAAAATCATACTAACAACGAGACGTCATGTGTACTGCAGCATAAAACGAGGCACATGCTCACCATACTTGATAACTGCATGCTTGTGTTTAAAGGAGCCTGCAGGCTTGAAGCTTTGATAAACGCCAGTGCAGCAGCCCAGGGCTTGCTTACCCTACCATTTCCCAAGTTGCTCTCGATTGCGCTGTTTACATTCATGGGAATGTAGGTAGGCACTCTCATTCTGTGTCTGGCAGTTGCCAGCAATGTCATTGCCTGCACGACGTTATTGGGTATCCCGCATCAGGAAGATGGGCTGGTGCTTCTAGCCTTGGAGGAAGGAGGCAGGACATCGACATCCTCGTTTGCTAGCATGGGACAGGATCCACTCCCCAGTATCATGTGCCGACTTTTTCCTCCCGGCAGCAAGGCCCGCTCGAGCGCTGGAACGAAACGGCGACGGAGCAGAGTAAGGCCAACTGACATGGATCGCAGCACAGCTGGTTACGTGCTGGCCATGGTGAACAGAGCCAAACTAGCTGCAGTTGTCCACTTGCCCATATGATCGTCTTCACAGCAACAAGTCAAGTTTTACTCATATTCCCGACGACAATGCGAGATGGATGACTTGCCCCGCTTGACCTTCTTCCGTCCGTAGAATGACCACTGCCCAACCCCACCCCAACATCCCCCAACCCCCCCGGTGCGTCCGTCTCTTCTCTGCCCTGGCCTCCTTTCTTTCCACACCCGTCCCTTGTGCCTTGTGCAAAAAGAGCGTGCGACAGTGGATCACAAGCTGTGCACTTGTGCTCTTGGATGCTGCTTTTTTGTAGGGCAACGGAGGACATAGTGGTGAAATCGGTTTTCGTGCAAGTGGGGCAAGCCGTTAGCGGTCCAAGTTTGAACGTGCACCGCAGTGTTGCGCTTAACGACGGTTTGCTTGTGTTTCCAGGTTTGTATCAATGACCTCCTCATCGAAGTGGACTGAGTCAGGGTTTTGGCGCATATCCTGCAAATGGATGTACCCAGTGCTAGGGCAGCATCTGCAACTGGCATAAATGAAAGATCGCCCTCAAGTTTGTTAGTCAGCCGGTCAGGCCGTCCGAGTCGTTCGCTACCCGGAAGGACGGCTTACGCAAGCAGGACATTCCCGATGCGCTTGACAGACGACCTCTTCACGCTCCTCGTTTTCGTTAGGCTTTAGCTCACTCTTCAAAAAAACGAAGGTACGTTGCTACAGCATGTTCCTTGAGCTGCAGGCCCATCCTCACATGTCTCCAAACACCATGCTTAAGATGACTCTCAGAACTCATGCATCGCAAGTCTGAGGAGCTGGTCTTCCGCCGAATGCCCAAGCAGGCGTCCGCACTGGGTTGAATCTTTTCGCGATCTGCGACTGCTGTACTTGTTATTATCAAAGCAAGCAACTCCCACACGGAAATGACGATAAGGCCTGCCCCCCATGTGTGAAGGCGGCCTCGTTTCTTGCATGGGAGGCAACCGGTGAGTGCAAAAGTCTTTAGTGGCGAATGGCTGCTGTTGCAGGTTGCGGTCTGACGTTCTGTCCTTTATGACGGATGTGTATGCACTTTAGCGTCCCGACATCAACAGATGAGGAGATTCAGAAAACAGTCCGACGCCGAGCCACGCTTGATGGGGGGGTAACTTGTTTCCAGTGCTCACCGTTTTGTATCGAAAGCTCTCTCTAGAGTGGTGTGCTGCACACCGGAGCAGCAGAGTGCAAGGTCTATGACGCTTCCGAAGGAAAGATACACATAGAGTGAACAAGAAACAAACGATTGCAACTTTGCCCGTGGTTCTTGATTTCGATGTTGCCCAGAGTTTAAGTTTAAGCATCCCCTTCTAGGGGCTGCGCCAAGGCCGCGCAATGCCGTATGCGACGGGGGCTGAGTGCCCAAGCACACCTCGGATGGACGGCGGTCGAATGGCGCGACTCGGCGCGCAACGCGCTTTCCGTGTAGGGCCTGTCCGGAAACACCACATAGACCTCCGAAGGCGAACATCCGGGATTGGCAGTGTTTCCTTGGCCGTTCCGGAATTCGCA
Source organism: Symbiodinium sp. clade A Y106 (assembly GCA_003297005.1). NCBI lineage: Eukaryota > Dinophyceae > Suessiales > Symbiodiniaceae > Symbiodinium > Symbiodinium sp. clade A. The sequence goes on along the minus strand of BGNK01001852.1, from coordinate 101,787 downwards.
AGAACCTCCTGAGGCGAGCATCATGAGCATCATTGGAGCCCCGTTTCTTCTTCCTGAGGGCCCCCACCCTCCACCCGAAAATCACGATTTGTTGTGAGCATTTTCTGAGAACGGGATTTGGAGCCGCTCTTCCCGAAGTGGCACTGCTCCTGATGCTCATGATCGCCTGAAGGTGCGCATCATTTCGCGCTTTTCGAGTGGTTTCGAATGTACACCCCCGATCCGACCAGCTCCGGAACGGTCCCAGAATCAGAAGCAACGCGGGTATATTCGGCGTCCGCGGCACTTCGGTCCGGCCTATACCGGGGCGCACAGAGGGACGCTCCGCAGCAGTAAACAGTGTAACAACAGTTTCACGGTCGTTGGCTGAAGGACGCCGCTGACGAGGACCCCCGACAGGGGAAGGTGAAAGAAAGGGAGCGAGCAATTGCGCAGAAGAAGAAGAAGAGCAAGCGAGAGATCTCAGGAAGACGGTCCCAGTAGTTCTCAAGGAGTGTCCTGGGTTGCGAGAACCGTCGCTCCGGGCAGACGTTCGTGCTATGTCCATTTCAACTCAAGTGAATTAAAGCTGAGGGCTTGCGGCTTACATGGGGCTTATACAGGGCCCCAGTGGTGCGGATGTTGACCTTTCACTAACAGTGCCTCCGATGGAAGGAATTGCCACTTCTCGACGACATGCAGCTTGTTGCTTTGCCCGCAGAACTACTGCAACAGTTGTCCTTTGAAATCGGCTTGTTCCTCTTTGGCCGTGACATGCATCCAAGGAATCGCTCGATGATTTCTTGGGCTCGCAAATGCCCGCTGTTATGTAGGGAATTCCGTTACTGCAGATTCAGTCCTCGTGATGACGACTGTCTGTTTAAACTTCAGGGAAGCACGGGTTATTTTCACACCAGGTCCAACTCATCCATTGAGGGATGAGGCGTGCCGCATAGTGGACATGTCCAGACTGGTCAGCTTGGTTGTGCCAAAACGACATAGCCAAGCTTTCCAGCAGGCCCCATCGTTTTCAGCAATCCAGTTGAGAAAAGAATGCTTTACGGCTGTCTGTTATTGAAGTCTAGTCTAGACAAGTTACACAGCATCACAGCAAGACCGTCTGCAAAGTGCTAGCCCCGTCCATCTGCAAGGTTGACCTAATTTGGCTAGCAGAGTTCCACCACTGGTTCAGGAATCTAGTGACTTAGCATCTGATGCTAGGAGCCAAGCAGGCTGACAGCACTCAGCGAAGACGAAGCTGATTTGAACTGAACGCTTCGAAAGAAAATCAGTGAGTGCTCTATTTTCGGACCCCAGCGAAATTGCCTCAATCAACACTTCACCTCTTAGCCATGCAGCTGCTAAAGCTTGTCTGGTGTCGAAGAGGTTCACGCAAAAGCCCCAGCCCGGGACCCTCCAAGAACTCGCCCAGGTTCCTCCAGATGCGTCCGTCGCCCAGGCTGCAGGCCCTGGACTGCAGCGAAGCACGGCACGAAGTTCGCGTTCGATGCGGTCTCGAGCATAATTTGTAGCATCTAGCGGGAAAGAAAGGCTTGCTTGCCTGCAGGGCCTGTAGCTTGTCAGGGACTGCGCCGGCCGGACTCGCCTTGGACCTGCTCCAACTGGCCCTGCACTTGGGCATGCTTGAGCATGCGAGCGTGAGCAAACGTGTGGCGTGTGGGTGTTGTACCCGGCTCCGAAGCAGCGAATGCTGAGGGTTAGAATTAGGATATTTGTCGTCACGAAAGCGAAGCTAGGCTTGAGATGGATTGAGTCTAGCTTTGCTTGAGCAATTTAGCGGATGAAGTCGGGAACTGTTGATTCTATCACGGTAAGGGGGGTGGGGGGTTGGGGGACGTGTACAGTTCCGAGGATTCCTTTGAGTTTTGAGGATGCGGGGGTCAATAGTGGTATCAACAGTGACAATAGCGGCACGTTTCGCAACCACAAGAACGAGCGGCAGTAGCAGCACGGAAGACGACACCAATTATGACACCAGCATGGTGCTCGCAACGAAAACAGCAACAGCGGCAGAACGTGTAGCTCGGACACCGACAGTCGCACTGACCGTGACGGCAAAGAGCACTTTTCCCCCTCTCGTCGTTTGGGATAGCTCTAGATGGCCTCGTCTTGACCCCCATGTAGACAACATGAATGGAAGACGTCGCTTCTGTTCCACAACTGGGCCATGCAAATGTGAAGCAGCAAGCAGCTCATTGCAGCTCCGCCTTTTGCCGGCTCCAGTGGACTTGCAGACTTGCACAGCCGGTCAGACTGCAGCAACACTCCAAGCCCGAAGAGCTGAGGCGGTGCAGAAGTAGTGCAATTCCACGGATGATACGAGTGTCTCGTGAAGCCTTCGCTGGCACAAGAACTTGTAAGACGCGCCGCCTCATCCGATGCCCGAGATGGCAGGGGCGGAGCGCAGGTTCGAGGGAAGGCGGAGATGAAGAAGTTCGTGTGAGAAAAAGCTTTCCTCGAGAACTTTACGGTTCGGAAGCCAGTGCTGTATCATCCTCCCATTCCTACTCCATCCCACTAGGCCTGGCCACATTGAACCCTTGCAGCCCATACAACTTGGCATTTTTTGTCTAGTTGTTTGACCCTGGCGCAGCCATGCACAGGGACATACACACATGTATATACATCAGGTGTGAATAGAAATAGATGTAGGCATTCTCATGGTTCGCATACCTAAGACCATACAAAGTCCACGAGCACCCGTGGCCATATACAATACGGAATGAGACAACATAAAAACGTGGTGTACACAACCCGAAGCCCTAAGCTTAACCTATTACATTTAGCGACCTAGTGCCGTAGGTAAGCCAAGTACTGCGAGTAAACTCGTGTAAACTAAGTTGCTCATCCTCTAAGTCAACAGTATACATTCCGTCAGCGAGCTCCAACATGTCAAGCTCGATTTGCTATACCAATACGTATGTAGGGAGGTCCATACAAACCTATATGGTGGGTATATAGTCAATATAGTCATGTGTATGTATGGTCATATCTATATGTGTTTGTGCCGCGCATATTCTCAGAGGTACATACATACATATATTATATACATACCCATACACACAATGAAAACCCTAAGGCTCAGGCTTCACAGTTGCAACAACTGCTTGGATTTTTTGCTGTTTTGCACCTTCAACATTTTCTGGTAGATAGATTGGCAGATAGACAGACAGATACTGTAGGTAGGTAGGTAGGTAAACAGGTGTTTGGATGGATGGATGGATGGATACACAAAAAGCCTTTGTTTCACAGGCTACCCCCCCCAGCCCCCTGACCTGTTTTCGCAGGTGTCCAGTACAAGCTGCTTCCGTAGTAGTGTGGGTGTGTTCACAGGCGGCAGCATATGTAATGGCTCTTTTTGCTTGCATGTACGAACAAACAATACACATGTCGGAAGCAACAATCAGAGTGTGCAGGTGTTGGTTTGTCTTGCGTTGATCCTTTCCTGAAGTTTTGCGCGTGGGAAGGGCTTTGTCCGAGCAAGCTCGACACGGCAGCGGTTTTGACAGGTGCTTGCCTCGAGTTGCTTCCATGCCAGCAACAATGGACACCTCACTTCATGTTGGAGCAATCTAAGCAGCATCCCTGTCAAATCTATCTTGGAGTGGAGAGTCAAGCGGCTGGAGAGGTAGGCAGTTTGACACTTGCACGACGCCCTTCCCTTCCTCAGGAAGCCTGTTGGCCCTGCCGGCTTCTTCCACAAACCTGCACGTGTTGATCAATTCAAGTTTGGAACAAGTTGGCTGGACCAATTGTGTTGATGGGACAGACTGAAGTCATTGCCTGGCAGGAGCAGATGGCAGGGGGAGGGGGGGGGGCATCATGTATGTTCCTTGCTGATGCACATAGACGGATGGTATGAAAATATACATATACAGATATAAAACCACCTGCCGAACAATACATGCATGTGAGGAACAATTCATTGCGGAAGGGGAAATACCATGCGATAGAAGGGCATATCAAAAGATATACTCTATCTACATCTATAAATATATGTACTATCTTTAAATTCGTATTATATACACATATATACATTTACATATATATATATATATATATACATAGATTGTGTGCATGTATACAGTTTACGAAGGACAGGTCAATAGGCCAATAGGATCATGGATAGGTTTCTCAAAGCACTACTGTACTTGCTCCTGATGCGTTTGCCGTCATTGTTCAGATCGGAACCTGTTCGGAGTTCCTGAATTGTTGATTCGGTAAGTACTGTATAGCTTACTCGTTAGGGGTTGAGAGCGTGTACTTATACCAATAACGACGACATCAAGGCATCATTATGACTGTCTGTTTGACCTGATTACGCCACGGAGGACTAATGTTTAAGACATGATGCCAGCTGCATCATACATCCCTCTATGAAAGCACTCATGTATCTGCCTTTGGGTGATATGTTACGCACACACACACATGTACATACATACATACATATATACACACATACACGTATGTATGTGTATATATACATATGCATACATTCACGTCTGTACATACACACGTATATATGTAGACGTACCTATATCATTACATATATATATATATTTATACATAATTATATACATATATATATATATAATATGTAAATATAATAGGTATATATAATATGTATGTATATATGTAGATATACATACATGTGCGTGTGTGTACAGCGCGGAGCAGCCTCGTTTGCCTTGCAAGTGCAATGGTGTTCGCACCCTCAGGCAATCAATCAATAAATCAATCATATATTATATATTTATATGTGTGTGTGTGCTAGAATCGGCCTTATGTGCACCCAACTATCGTCATGGTTTGAATTTGGATTTGGCATGTGCGAAAGCCTGTGTATTCGTGGTCGCTTTCGCATTTTGTCGGTTCGGTAGCGCATCGGTGCAAATCCTACTGCTCTGGGCAGGCACCTTCTCCAAATAGCTCCGATGATGGAGGTAACCTACAAGGACTTCCGCTACTTCATGCGCCTGCTGTCACGACGCGCCCCTCGGACTGGCAAGCAGGAGTGCAACAGGGATGTGCCGCCATGTCTTGGTCTTGCGGCCTCGACTCTTTTAAAGCTCACTCGGTGTGCAGTCTTCGTCCGGGAGACTGCTTTCTAGCTGAACTTCCAGCTAGTTCCTCGACAGTCGGAAACATGCCCGCTGCTTGGCCTCAGCTTTCACAGCAAAGGCCCAGCTCTGGACAGAGATGGTCGTGGACGACACAATTCTGCACAACACCGAGACCGAAAAGTGCGATCGTTTTTTGAGGTACAACGAGGCTCGGGCTCGGATAAAGGCTATGCGGATCCCACTCTTAAACCCACTGTCCCTGCGAGGCTGAGCACCCCATCGTCTGCCAGCTAGGACCGGGCGAGATGGTTGTTGCGTGGTTGGCTTTGGTGGCTTGCTTCTGCACACGACAGGCACTGCGCAGAAAGGTCGCATGTGCGAGACGATTGCATTGGGGCTGACAACACAGTTCGAAACTGTAGTGTAGCCTTCGGGTTTTCCTGTCTCACCGTGCCATGCCAAATATCTGTTGTCCTTTCCTGCAAGGCTGCCAAGTTTGGCGAATTTCTTGTAACCCAGTAGTCTGAGCTCCTCGCTGACGGATCCGTGACTTTTGTTCGTGGTGCTTCCAGAAGTCTGGCGTGCATCATCTTGCAGTGACGTTCTACTGTGAAGCACCTCCGTGCAGCAGGAGGCAGCGACCCAACCAAACTTGCTCAGGCAGCAGAGATCGTCCAGAGGCATCTCGTGGTGTGGTGACACCTAGTGGTACTGTATACAGTAGGCATAGCTCTGCATTGCACCTGCTGCAAGCTTTTTGGGTTTGGCAGGCCGGGAAGCCTCGGGGGCTAAATGCCGCTATGCAAACCTACCAAGCTATATGCTGACAAGCTGTGGGTGCACACACTTGTCCAGTGCGAAGATTCATGAGACTGCCACTGGTGCACTGTCACTCTGGCGTCCTTTCCGAAGAGTACAACTCACGGTCATAGGTCCCAACCATGCCTCTGGATCAAATTTTAACATCAACTTTCGGAGATATAAACCGGGATCAACTGACTCGTGCTTAGGATGCGTTCGGACAGTGCTCCGTGCTAGCTGGTGGAATTCGGTAGTCGACTTCAGTTGGCAGGACATACAGCCCAGCAGTGCTCACGTTGCGAGGTATGGCTACGATGAGGTCAACCTCAACTGTGGATGCCCCTCCAGCCGTGTAGCTGGCAAAGGCCACGACCTTGCACGGCTAAAGAACTGCTATATCTATCCGGCCTTACACTTTGCTTGGTACACTCTACGGCAAACAGTTTCTACACGTGCCGTGGCAGCGTTTCAACGCACCGATTGGAATGGCACACTCGGTTGCAAGCTTTGCTACCGGAAACAGCTTCGCCAATCAGGAGCCAGGCTTAAGAGAGTGTTGCATCGCCATGCTGGCAAGCCAACGTACAGGTGAGTTCGGCTGCTCCCTGATGAAGAAGAAGGACGTAGTTCGCGAAGTGACTCGGTCTGCTGAAGTATCCCTGATGAAGCCCTATGGCCCTATGTCGCTCAAGATCGATTCACCCATGCAGCAGTCTGGACTGTATTTGACATATCTGACTGTGCAGCCATCCCGACCATGCAACCAGCAGGCCATCCGGGCGATGAGTCGGGCGGTGCAGATTCCGGTAACCGTGAAGTGCCGCCACCTGGCTAACCCTTTGCGCCGCTGCCTGCGTCAGATCAGAGAGAGCTGGGATATTGCTTCGAAGCCACCGAACCATTGCTTCACCAGTAGACATGTGCAATGCACACGCGTCACTTACATTCACTTACAACACGTTTCACGGCAATGTAAGGGGCATGACTGCGCGACATGCCGTGCCCCTCGCAATCCCAGGTTTGGGTGCAGATGAGTTTGACTCGCCCGAGTTTACTCGCGACTTCGTGAGAACCGTTGCCCAGGGCGGGTGCAAACATTTCATCATCCATGCGCGGAAGGCCTGGGACACAAACTCTCGTACAAAGTGCAGCTGATAGCAGGGAACCCCGTGCAGCTGTGCAGGCCTGGCTCAGTGGGCTGTCACCTGCGCAGAACCGAACCATTCCGCCGCTGCACTATCCAAGAATCCTCGACCTTTGCCATCAGCCACTCGTGAGACCCAAATTTAAGTTTGCCTTCTGGAATCGCGGCATGCAGCGGCATAATCTTCTTGTGTGGTTGCAAAGTTCCCGTTTGCATAGTAATAGTACAGGTAGCAAGTCATAGCACGCCTCGGTCAGTCTGTGGATTGATACGACCCTGTGTCGTGGCAGCCACCCAACAGTGGCCAAACGTCGGTGAGACTGCTGGTTCCAATGCCATCGGTGAAAGGTTCCCAGATCTCAAGTTCAGCATCAACGGCGGGATCACTGACGTGGGCCATGCGAGAGTGCCTGTTTTGCCAAGTGTAAGTGTGTGTGTGTGTGCGTGTCAATCTCTGCAAGAGAACGCTTGTTTCAGAATGCTTAAGGGACATCGCGCCGGGACTTGAGGCCCCTAAGTTTGCCAACGGTCGCAACCATGACTGTACTTGTAGGTCTCAGTCCGGCGTGCAGTGTCGCAGCTTCTCGCAGCATGCAAAATGCCAGTGTCCAAGGCACTTCTAGGCTTCCCGCATCAGCGTTTGGATGGCGAGCCTGGGCTTCCAGCTGACAGGCCTTTGGTACAGATGGAGCAGATAGACTCAGATAGAGTCTAAAGGAGCAAAATTAGTGAAAGCATGGTGTTGTTTGGGGATTGGCAGTTGGCAGCCTTCCATTTGTCCCGCAAAAACTCAGGAAACCGAAGAACTTTACTCGTCAGCTTGGGGCTGGCCGGGTTCGGCCTCTCGGATGGATCAGTGTGGGTGGTGGTAACTCCGGTGTCTCGAACGCTCCGAGCTGAGCGGAACAGAGTCTGCATAGCGTTCTCTACAGATAGACAATCACCGCGCAGCGTGAGGGTTCAGACACCACGATCCACGTACTGTACTGCATGCGCCAGTAAACCTGTTTGGAGAGGACGTCTTCTGTGGGTCTGCGGAGCCGTGCCCAGCTGTGCCGCCGAACCTTGAGGGTGTCATGATCGGCCGGGGCGCTATGAACTCTCCCTGCGTCTAAGCTGAGGTTAATTTCTCAAGTTGGGTAGCTGCGCTGTGTTAGTCAGTTTACGTAACATAAGCAACAGGCTCGTTACGCAGGCACGGTCTCCATTGAGTGCTCAACTCCTCGAGTTTGCCGAGGCATGCTGTGGGATGTGGATCACAGTTTCTTGGAGTAGCACCAAGCGACTGCAGCGGCGCATTGTGCCCAAACGACAACTGACTGACCTGCACAGAGTGCAGAGGTTAATCGTGATCTTTCAACTCGCTTGCTCCTACCCTCGATTGAGGCCTGTATGGCGAAGAGAGGCGGAAGCCGATGACACGCCGTGAACTTCTCGATGGCTACAGAGAGCAACTTGGTCACAGAGACTCCAATCATTGGGGCACGGAATTGTGATGTGGCATCCTGCAAAGTGTCCAGCAATCTTTGTGCATATATCCATCGGTCAGCGTCTCAGCTGCTGGCAAGTTGGACGCCCTCATTGCATTGCTTGCCAGTACCAGCGAATTTGCTTCGGATCAATATTAACCCAAGTGCGCAGCTGGCCAGAGCAAACGGGATGGTAAAGTTTGCAAGAGTCCCTTGCATGGCAAGCCGCCCGAGGTATTTGCAGGATGCACATACGGATGGCACGTCCGTGGGGTCGATCCACCTGGCTTTGAAGCCGACCCTGGGAATTCTTGCAGGGATTCGCGGAAACAAGGCGAGGAGTTCATCTGCAGCAATGGAAGCTGAATTCTCAGTCGTTCTGCACAGGCCTACCGTGCTACTGCAGACAAAACTATGCGGCGGAAGGATGTTGCTGAGAGACTCGCCAGTAGATCGAGAGCAAGTCGTGGCACAGTGTTCTGCTTCAATGAGTTTGCATGCTGCATGCCTATTGTAGCTAAGCTCGATATCCGCTGTTAATCAGCAGTTGGGATTTCCTCTGCTTGAACCGAGAACGGTTTGTGGATCTTGGGTGCGAAATCGATTTGCCAAGTTTAACTTCGAGTAGATTCGTAATGCCGTAATGATTTGGCTTGGACGAGCCCCTTGCGGTGCATTTCTGATGGGCTTGGGACCAGTCGCTACAGCTTCCGCATAGACACTGTCTGTATGTATGCACTGGTATATATGTCCGTCTGGCATTACTTGTTTTTAGCGCTTTCTCATCGTCTGCCGCTGGCTCGCTCTCTCCCTCTCTCTCTCTCTCTCGCTCTCTCACTCTCTCTCTCTCTCCCTCTCTCTCTCTCCCTCGCTCTCTCTCTCTCTCTGCTGCGGTGCGACCGGCCCGGCATCAGCATTTTCACCATTGGGCCATTCAGGATGGGCCCTGCCTACGTTCTGGAAGCCGCTATCCAAGCCGTAGACGAGGCAAATCCAGGCTGCGCCGAAAGCTTTTTTCAAGTCCGCACGAGAAACCCATGTACCAAAAGCATCTACCTCAATGCTGCTGTTCCGCTCACCGTGGATGGCGAAAAGATGTATCGTCAAACGACAGGTGTGCTGGATGAAGCTCTGCCCGCCACGGTGGCATTCAGGCAACCGACTGCAGCTCCCAGGCTAGCATTACGACCGGCAAACAAGAGCACTTGTGGCACCAATTCCGGTGACAGAGACTTGCATCGACTAGTTCCTTTTCGTTTCGCGTTGCAACCCAGAACACGTTCCGAGGCAGACACCCCGCGTGGACAGAAACGCAAACCAGCAGAGGTGGTGCCTTCAGAGGCCTTGAATTAACTCTCAAAAATCTTTCGGTAGTGTCCGGTGAAAGTTCTAGAGTTGTGGGGATGTTTTTAGTCGTGGGATCGTGTGGAAGCAGCCTGCGGCTCTGCAAGCACACTTGTTTTCGTGAGACAGCTGCTGCAGTACACTGAACCCGACATCTGTTGGTTGGTGTTGCCGTAGGGCACGGAAGGAGGTGGAGCCTGACAATGTTAACCCCTGATTAGTGGGTCCCCACAAAGACCTTTTCATACTGGCGCTGCTAGACTCTCTGGATGCATCGGCAGCGAGAGAGAGAGAGATACTGTTATCGTACATTTTATGGCTTCAGCCTCACGAGAAATGATACACGTTCCTCACACCCCGGTACAACAAACGTGCGGGTGGGCTTGGAGCCCGGGGGTCCTGACCGACCCTTATGCCCGGGAGAGAGAGAGAGAGATATATATATATATATACACACATACTGGCATATACTGGTAACTATATTTTGACTTCTGGGCCGGTTGCCCGTCGCAAGGTTGGCTAGTAGCCAGTCATAGGCATGGTACTAGTGCTAGCAATGGCAAGAGTGTACTACTACAAAGAGCAAGAGTACAGAACAGTAGCAGTAGCAGCAGCAGCACCACCAGTGGCAGTATCAGAGTACTAGTAGCAGTCGTCGCCGTTGTTGTAGTCGTGCTCACTACTGTACTTGTAATAAGGTACTACTTACTCATGTCTAATGCATGACTTACTTATTGATTTCCAGTTACCCGCTACTACGGCTATCAATTGTTATCTTGCTGTCAGGATATCATGTTGTCACTATCACACTGTTGCACTATCACGCTATCACGTTAGCAAACTGGTTCATCACTACATCGCTTTCATGACTACTTCTTCTTCTTCTACTACTACTACTACACCTACACCTACACCACCACCACCACCACCACCACGACTGCTGCTGCTACTACTACTACTACTACTTCTGCTCTTGAGCCGAGACTTGAGCCAAAAAGAACCGTAGCCATTTTGGCTCAGGTCTCGGCTCAAGAGCAGAAGGGGAAAGCCAAAACCCGAAGAAGAGACGGGCACCGGGGTACTTCCTGATAACCTGGGGGCTTCCGCCATCATCCCCTCCTCTGCTCACCTCGACTCTTCTCTTTGTTCACGACTTTTTGCCTGTCTTTCTGTCTGTCCCTAAGTCCGTGACCCACCTTGCACTGCATTTTGCTTGCTCCCCTTGCACTGCACACTGCCTCTGCCGTTGCCACCACCCGGCTTCTGGTCCTCGCTTTCTTTCTTGCCCCCTTTGCACTGTTTGCTGCCCTTGCTTTCTACTGGGGTCCGCGCAGCTGCGCCCCCGTGCCCTTGATTTTCTTGCACTGTCTGTCTTGCACTGCTTCTCCTTGCCTTCTGTGCACTGCCTGAGCGAAGAGAGACTTCTGAGGGAAGGAGTAGAGAACCGAGAAAATGTCTGCTGAAGCCGAAACTCTTCTACTCCCAGGGCCATCGGATACCGAGATCCCCAGGCCAGCGACTCCCAGCTAGCTCCTGGGTCTCCTCCACCACTTCCAGGCCCCTTGGAAGGACCCGGCGACAAAAGGACTCTCGATGATCTGGAAGAGGAGCTGGGAAACGACGACGATGACTGCAACTCGACACAGCCGGGGACACCAGCAGCTGGGAGAGGACTTGTCGACCCGGGGCCTTCGGATAGAGAGAGCAATATCTGTCTTAGCTTTGGGACATGGGTCGACCACCCCCAGCCACGGATGATCCTGATCATCCAGGATTTCGGAAGTTGACAAATAGGAAGCCCTCGCCCGCCAAAGCATCCGTTGACCTAGGTGAGCCTGAGCCTGATGTGATCAACCCGGACGTGCCTGCAGTCCCTGGACCCAGGACCCCTGAGCTAGGACATCCTGACAGCCCGAACGAACTGCCTGTTGAGCTCCCTGTGCCAGCCAGAGTCCCGGTCTTTGATCTCTCACAAGAAGATGATATAAGATGATAACATACTGGATAGCCCCCCTGCGCCGGCGCCCCTGGTAAGCAGCACCGCAGGCCNCCCCCCCCCCCCCGGGGGATCTAGCTACCAAATCAAGTGCACTGCTCGCCCCTCCCAACCCACAAGGCCGCTCTTCATCGCTCGCCATACACAGGCGTTGGAAAGCAGCGGAGCGAAAGCGGTGCACGGAGGCAGGGCCAGGCCCGCCCAGTTCGTGTCCAATGATGGGCAAGTCGCTGGGGGCTTGGGGTCAGCTTAGGCGTCAAGAGAAGCAACACTGTCGTCGTCCGAAAACGAAAAGCCTGACTCCAAGAAGCCAAAGCTCTCAGTGATGAACTTACAGACGCAAGCATGGAGGAGCCTGTTCCTGCTGGCCCTGAGCCTCCATACATGCCTCTCTCAGACCAACACGGCGGCCCAAACCCAGCTGGATCGACGCCCTCCATCAAATACACACCAGTCTACAAGACCTGCGTACCAAAGCTGATACGAACAAAGACAGCCAAGATCGCACACATGCAGAGCTTGTAGGCCAGCAGAAATGCAGCAACAGGAGATCCCAACCTCACACCTTGAGGCCACAACCAGAGAGCACTCTAGCCTACACGAAGGAACTCTCCTTCGAGTCGCAGCCCTGGAGAAACAGGTCCAGGACCTTAAGCGTCAGGAAGTGGAGAGGAGCCGCTCGCCGACACCAACAGGACGCAGGGCCTCGCGCGGCACTTCCGGCAGATCCCCCCGCAGCCAAGGAGCCCCCGGGATGATAGAGATCCAGAGGAAGATCTTGAGATCGTGATTGGGGGGTGGAACGAAGCCAGGCGTCCTGACGTGGAGTACGAGGTTAGCCAGATCTTTCAGCGGCTGAAAATTGAAGATCGTTTGCAGGAGATCATTATCCCATATGTACGGGTTAACGTTTGTAGGGTCTCCCTCAAGTTTCCCCCCCCGCAGCTTGGGCACAAAGAGCTTTCCAGACCCAGACCCTCGACAAGCTGAAGTCAACCAAGCTTCTGTCAGGGATTGCTGGAAGCAAGAACAACCAGCTTTGGATGACCAAGAACAGGACCCCGGAGGAACGCAACAAAATCAGAGGGCTCGTTCAAACGAAAGAGCTTTACATTCATGTCAAGTATGGAGATGACCGGATGCGTGAGACCCCTGAAATTGACTGGCGAGGCAAGGTGTATGTGGGGCGTGTTCAATGCATTGCTGAAGCCTCCAATCTCCCTTCTGATGCAGACCCTGCCGACGTCTAGCTGTCTGACAGCCGAGGCGATCACACTGGATGGGTTCTGCTAGCCTCCCGCTTCCAGCAAATCACAGGACTCCCGAAGTCAGAACTCGCGAAGTTGTGGGAGACAGGACCCCATCTCAACATGGGGCTTGAGAAATGACTAGCCACTCAAAAGAACCCCGCCCCATTTCATGTCATGACATGGAACCTACGGGGCAACAACCTTGAGAGTTTTGAGCATGTCTCGGACCTGCTTAACATAGGCGGGACCGACCTAGTTGGATTGCAAGATGCGGGGACATCCCGTCAGGCAGATGGGATCTAGACACCATGAACTTGCTGGTGCATGTGACTTCGGAGTCGTCGGACGAGCGCAGCGCTCTGCTAAATTTGCTGGAGCGTGACTTAGGGTTGTCCCACACTATACCCCTCTCCCACACATGGACCAATACCAGGGGTGCCCAGACAAAAATTGACTACATTCTTTACCTCGGACAGAAACACTGGACACTAAGGTGGTGGAGGAGTCGGACGTTGTCATAGGATCAGATCACCGCATGGTAACCCTGTCAGTGTCCCTAAACAAGTGCCCCTCGCGAAGAGCAAGACAGAAGAGAACCATGTGCGGGAAGTGGCTGGTTGATTACACCAAGGCCATACCAGCCCTGAACGACTTAGGCACAAGCTGATCTTCAGGACAAGGACCCCACGGAGTCAGATTTTCTGCAAGCGCGTAGGCCCTCCTGCTTTAGGCCTCGTCGGTTCAGATTTTCGGCACCGGCGTCAAAGGACCCCTGCGAGAAGAGACACCTAGGAAGAGAGATCATGCACCGCAGGGCGGAGGCACAGAAGACCTGGCGCACCGAGTTGTTGGACAAGGCGGCATCCGGAGATTACCAAGTCATCAGCTACTTCAGGCGCAAACAAGCCCTGTCCGCATCCCAGTACTACCTCGGAGTCGGAGGCACTGGGCCAGCAGTTGGAGGACTTAAATCATTCCATAAGCAGAAGTATGACCCCTCAGCCGGCCCGAAGCTGTGCGAGCCGACGCACCTGTATAAAACCTCGGTCGGAAGCTTCGTGCTCTTATAAGCAGGGAAGAACTGGAACTTGTCCTTACCCTCACCAAGAGCGGAAAAAGCGCCGGGCCCGATGGGGCTCCTTACGAGCTCTGGGCGGCGGTGCTACAGTCAGAGGCCTCAGAACACATGATCAATTTTCTGAACGAGGTGCTCCTGCGAAACCAGGATATACCGGAAGCTTGGCTCCTCTCACAAATAGTCCTACTCCCGAAGACAAAGAACCAAGACAGCCAAAGGACTATAGACCCATAGTCCTGGCTGCTACCCTGAGCAAGCTCTTCAGCAAGGCCCTCCTGTTGCGACTGCGACAGCACTTCCCCGTCACGCTAAGCGGACAGCTGTCTTCCCAGCCAGGTGCTGAATCCTTGGACGGCTCTGTAGCTCTCAAACATCTAGTTTACGTCGCCAGCAGTGGGGACTTCCCCTAACAGCCTGCAAACTGGACGTACAAGCTGCCTTCGACGCGCTGAGTCATGAGGCTGTCGCGAGATTTCTTGCCTCCCTGGGGGCGCATCAGGAATCCAAACTGCTGCTGGACATCATCACCAGATCCAAGGTGACCCTGAACTTTGCCAACGCGAGCTGGGAACAAGGACTCGAAAGGAGGGTCCTGCAGGGCTCAGCCTTCTCGGCTGAACTCTTCGCCAGGACCCTTGACTTCTACGCCGTGCCCCTAATAGGCCCTTTAATAGGCGAGTGGACCAGATCGGAGGCAACTTGGATCAGCGACAATAGAGAGGTTCCCCTTTTTGCCATAATCTACGCGGATGACGTCCTGCTCTTAGCAACAAGCTCGGGGCAACTCGTCCTCGTGCTGAATGGGCTGCAGGACACACTCGAGGCAATTGGCCTACAGCTAAAGGGAAGTGCCAGCTCATTCGATCCCCCGATCTGCCCCCTGAGCCTGTACAACATTGTACAACCTACCCGCTTTGTTGAGCCCATTCAGGAGGTTGAGTCCTTTCTCTTCTTGGGAATCCTCGTAGGCTTCGCAGTCACTTGTCAAATGACGATTGCAGCCAGGCTCAGGATGGCCGCCAACTCCTTTTATGGATATTTAGGCTTTCTTTCGAGGGCCCGAGGACCACTAAAAAAACGCCTACACCTGCTGAACTCCTTTGTGACAAGCAAGTGGCGGTGGCTCTCTGCTGCCGCAAGACCGCTCTTTGCAGTAAGTGGGCAGCTTCTCACATTACACACACATTTTCTGGTCTCCATGACGAGACTGGCTCATGATGCACTACAAACCTCAAGTGAGAACTGGATAGCGAGACGGAGAGGGGCGAGGATGGCGGCCCAGGTGTGCGGACATCGCCCCTGGGATGCTGTACATCTTGAAGCCTTCATGGGCTACTGGGGGCACGCTGCAAGGCTGTCTCAGGGACTACATAGGCCCATCAAAATTGCACTCCAGGTTCGTGACGAATCCTGGATGGCGGCTCGCAGCTCGCAGGAGGATGGGACGTTGGCCCAATGCGGCCTATGGACTCAGCCTTCTCTGGCGTCGCTGCCGACTGCCCTCAGATGCCCCCACATGGGAACTTATGGCAGAGAACAGAAGAAGATGGAAAGAGTTCACAACAGAAGTCTTTCAAATCAAAGGAATCCTTCAAAGCCATTTCTATGTAAACCTGCATGAATTGGATCTGTGTCACAGGAGCCTGCTCAGAACAGGAGATCGCTTTTGGCTTCTCCCACAGACCCACCCGCCGATTGATGCTCCCTACCCATCTCCCTACCAAGAAGTAGAACACACAGAGGTGCTTGACGAAGTGGCCTGCTTCTGTATAGCCTGCGACGGAAGCAAGAAAGGAAACAAGATGGGGGGAGAGTTGCTGTGCTCCCCCGTATGGACAAATCCTACAGGATGTCTTGGTCTGCGGCCACCAGATCCGAGGAGCCCCCTGCGCAAACAAGGCTGTGGAGAGGTGCCTCCAAGCCAGGAGCCCAGGTCATGCTCCTAACTGATTCGGCATATGTCTTGCAAGTCTTGGAGGGAGGGACCGTAGGCTTCGCTCATGTTTCCTTACAGGCATGCTGTGGCACCGTTGTGCCAACAGGGGTACCCTGAAAATCCCTGAAACACGTTCATGCCCACAAAAACATGCCTTCAATGAACTCTCTGACATGACACCCAACTACGCTCTCGACCACCCAACCTCCCACTATTTCGTGAGGAGACTCGACTACAGTAGAGCTTACATACCGCCAACGGGCTCCCAAGGCCCACACTTGTGCTCGCTATGGTAGGTCACCCAGCCTAGCATGCATTGCCATTACATTGCTAAAAAGGGATACAGAATGCACCCTTGCCTTCTGATCTTATCTTTCATGCCGGGGGGGGGGAGGACGGACGAATAATCATTTATCATGTCGCAGGAGCACTGTAGCACTGTCTGCCTAGTCACATGCAGACCCCGATGCATTTGGGGAAGAAGAACTTCGGCAGAAACGACAGGCCGGGAGAGACTCCCGTCCGCCAGTCAAGAGAATGCCCCCCAAGAGGGCATGCCCACGACTGAAGTGGGGGTCAGCACGACGCTGAACATGTCGGAGATGGCCACCCTTCTCAACTTGGAGGAGACCCTCCAGAAGCACCACCAGAAGTATATGGCCGGAGTGAGGAAGGAGCTGGCTACACTGCTCAGCCAACGTCTTTCAGCCTCGGTCAGCGATGTCCAAGGGGTCAAACAGGACATCAAGACCCTGATGGATGAGCTGAAAGAAGTCCGTGCTTCTGTGACTTTGGAGCTGGCAGAGATCCGCTCGAGCATGGCGACTCCCCACAGCAAGAAATCAGAGACGCCATCGCTCTGCAGGCCAGCCTGAAAACCTTGGTGGACGGCCTGAAAGCTCTCCAGGACCTGGAGAGTGCCCTTGACACACGTTGGAGCTGAAAGCTGAGGGGGACAGACTCAATGGAGCCCTCGCTGACTTCGAGGCACGCTTCTGCGCTGAGATCAACAGCCTCTTCCGTCGCCTGGAGGAACTTGGTGGTAAAGTAGACCAGGCCAACAACGACCTCTGGGGACTGATGATGATGCTGCCGTACCAAAGAACATCCGTATGGACGCTCGCACATCATGGACAGAGCGGCGGAGAACAGCGGCCTGGCTCTCGACAACACTCGCATGCTCGGCGAAGTCTCGGAGGAGGTCAAGGAGAGCTGCTGGAGATGTTGAAGGCGATGATCCATCCCTCTTGCCACCGGCGAGAGCTCCCATGAGCCAAGCGCACATGCCGCCGCCAGCCCACCAGGTGGCAGTGGAGGAAACGGGCCTGACCCAGTTCCCATCAACCTCACTGGGGCTATCAGGTTCAAGTCGCCACCTACGAGCCCGCCAACTCAACCGGCGCCTCAAGCCTTCAACCAAGGTGCACCGCTGGCACTCACACCTGAGGACCTGAGACGTATTCTGCTCGTCCTCCAGTAGAGCCAGGCGATGATGCTTGGTAGATGAACTTTCAAGGGCTGGAAATGCCCCTGTACAGGCCAGGACAGCTTGTGAACGTGGCCGTATCTTCTGTGGTCCTTGATTACTTGTTTGGTTCTCTTTTGTTGCCCTATTATCCTAGCTATTTCTACTTTTTCTAAAGAAGATGCCAGCCACATGGAAAGCAACCCACGACCACACGACCACAACGTTAATTCGATTGTTGTATCCATGCATGCTTGCTGCTTTCTGGCCTGAACTGTACCTTACTGAACTGCCTTTGCACTGCCTGCCTCGCCTTGCCTTGCCCTTTCTGCACGCCTCGGACTGCTCTTGGACTGCCTGCGACGCCAAAAGGATCAGCCGCCGTGCACTTCAGTCTTCCATAGGAGTCGACAGTACATGTCTGTGGCTTGCGGAGATTGACAGAGGACCTCAACCCAAAACCTCCCCCCGTCATTGGGAGTTCAAGCTCGAGCCCCACACAGCCCAAATAGTAGTGAGGAAAGGGATCATGGATGGGCGCCTCGAGTTGCCCCTTCCCCTTTGCGTACACTTTCTGGGAGCCCTTCGTTGGAAGTCGAATGGATACCTGGGACGTCTGGAGCCTATACAGGCCATAGTCTGCACCCTCGTTGTCCAAGGGTTCATGACAATAGGCATGCTCTGTGGACTTCTCTTCTTGAGACGAGAATTCCGCTGGATGCGCGCAGACCTCCACCATGAGCGACAAACGTATCTGAGCACAGGAGTGATCACATCGGATGCCCCGAGGATCTGTAACCCTGATCAATGAGGACGGACGTCGCAGACACTATGACCTCAAGTCGTACATTCGGCAACTGGGCAAAGAGCTTGAAGAGTATAAGGAAAGGTTCAGGGCCACTCAGGGGCTACTCGTGGTCCTGAAAGACCACACAGCGCCCTTGCTAGGGACAGTCCCAGAGTGTCTTCGAGGCATTCAGTCAGTCAAGCCTTAACACGACCGAGGAAACCTTCGACGAAACCCTCAAGAACTACATGGAAAACCTGCTAGGAAGGCTTCAGTGAAGCGGCTTCAGTCTTTCGAACTTGAGTTTCAACGACAGAGATAAAATTCCTGATGCTCTTCGTCGTCAGAGCCAATCTGTAGAGCACGCATGTGTGCCTGTAGCGGCGGCCCTCCGTGACATCCAATCAGGTCTGGACAGCCTCGTGGATGCACAGGACAACAAGCTGTCAGGACCGCTGACCTGGCTATGTGACACAGTGCACGCCCTTGACAACAAGATGATGGCCTTCGCTGAGAACCAGGACGAGCTCGCAAGACAAGTGGCTAAGGTCAATGCCAGGTTCGAGAGTCTCCGAGGCACGATCCAGGACATGCATAGTGGTCCCCAAAATGTGGAGCAAGATACTTCGCCCCACCAAACCGAGCGACCCGACCCCGAAATTGAAGCTCCTGCTCCGGACCCGGCTACCCCTACAGAGCCAACGCAGGAGAACACTCGCCCCGCCCCGTCGCTCCAGCAGGACCACATTGCCCCAAGAACGTCCCGCAGACAGTACAGGTGAAGCGGGGCCGGCAAAGCTTCCCGCGACACTCTTGCCTCCTGAGGTCATTGTCTGCGCCATCAGACCCACATAGCTCGATGCTGTGTGGATCTGAGCAGGGGATTTTGCTGGATCACTCCGGCCTGCTCCCCCAACAACATTGCATGACTGCTGAATCTCCTTTGAGCTGTCCTTTTCCTTTAGTTTGGAGCTGAACATCGCACTGCCTTTGCAACCATACCTTGGAAACAAGTGTGCGTCGCATCAACTCTAGGTGAAGAGCTCAGTTCTGATCCTGTTGTCTGACACCCCCCAACTCCATCCTTGTTCCACGGGACCCTAAAGAAAGCCCCGCTGCAGGACCGCTCGGCTCTCAGGATAACAAGTAACATGATGAGAAAGCTTCTGGGAATAGCCCAAGCCGAAAACCGGGCACAACAGCTCTTTCTTAGCTTTGCTGACGCCCCGTCCGCCTCGTGCTCTCGATTTGCAACAAACCACCTGATCTGCAGCTCAAACAGCCTACGGTCCATCATTTCTTCGGCCGACCTAAGCAACCCACCAATCCCAAAGCGAACTTGCCCCTCTGGCCCGAAACCCTAATAATTTCTGACTCGGAACCTGAAGCCGACCCACACGAACCCCCAAAAAAACGAGAAAGAAGAGCGCAGAGAGAGGGATGAGACACAAGGGGACAGGACTCTTGCTGAGCCTGATGATGACGTTCTTACCAGCACTGACGCCTACTCGTCGTTTCGTACGGGTGGTGACCTCTGATGGTAGTGATGACGCCTGTCTGACCTCATGACCTCTCGTCGTGGTTCTGCACTGTCGTTACTTGCCTACCTGCCCTTGCCCTTGCCCTTGCCCCCCGAACTGCCTGCACTGCCTTCTGCACTGCTGCCTGGTCTCATCACGTGGTGTGCAATACACCACCTGCTGAGCTGCCTTCTGCTCCTCTGCTCACACACAGTCATCTATCAGCCTATGTCGGCAGAAGCCCCTGGACCGCTCCCTGGCTATATTCTCTATTATCCCTCGTGTGACTGTCTTTCCTTGGGGCTTTCACAGTACCTATTTCCTTCTTTACCTATTTATATCCTTTTGTTCTGGTATCCTGCTATACCTTGAGCTGAGCAGCCCCCCAAAGAAAAGCCGTTTCACACCGATCTTCCGCTGCAATGGAGAGTCTTAAGCCTGAATGGCGGCCTGGCTACTACACCGCTGGAAAAAAGCCACTGCGCCACCCCTGGCCTCTGCCAAGCTGACACCACGCTGACAGACTCTGGGGCTGCAGAGCATCTGGACTCTGACCGTTGATACATGGATACAAAACGATGCCTGCATATACCCTCTGCAGGGAAAAGATGCTCCGAAGCCCAGAACTCTGGCAGCCTGGCAACAAATGGGATGGAGAGGGACCAGACGAGAAAAACCCTCTGCATAGGGCTCTCTGAAAATTTGGACATCCCCGCGCGGGGTAGACAGAGCGACACAGTCGGGTACCAGACGGTGATGACTTTCGTGGCACGGACAAGGGCTTCCCGCGCAGGCCATTCGCTAGCCTGGATATGACAGGGACCATGCGGAAGTGGCCAATGGGAATCTGGCCCACCCTCAGTGCATGGGACAGCAACAGGCCACTGAAAGGCACAAAAAACCTTCTTCGTGGACATGGACCACAAGACCCCGCCCATAGCCTCACTGGGAGCAATGTGGAGGCTCCTTTCGTGCCTGAACAGGTCTGTCGCCCTACATGGTAACTGAACCGAGACGATGAGACGTGAGCCGCGTGCCATGCAGCCAGACTGAACTGAAGCAGTGTGATCATGTGAGAAAGGTGAGACAGGGGCACCTGCCTGGAACCTGAGCCTGACCTGACTTGTAGCTTAGTTAGCCTTCTATGGCCATGGAGCAGTACTGGGGGCCGACCGGCCCACACATGCCAACACCTCTGATGCGAGAGGGGCATTGCCAAACCCAAATGGGTAATTAGCCAAGGTAGACTGTACTTTGAGCTTGGAGTGGATGCAGGACGATCTCAGAGGGTTTGAGGTCAGGTGTGGTGAGCCTTTATAAGGGTTGTTGCTATTCGGTTGTTTGTGTTTCTCTTGCGCATCGCCCTGCATATAGTTGCAACTAGACTTGAACATCTGGCACTGAGTATCCTTTGGAGTAGTAGTAGTAGTAGTAGTAGTAGTAGTAGCAGTAGTAGTAGTAGTAGTCGTCGTCGTCGTCTCGCGCATCCGACCATCAGAGAGTCTTAAAACTGTCCAAGTCCGTTGCCTGTTTTGTTGTGTGCCCTGTTGGGATACATGGGGTTGTGCCCTGTTTTCGGATGGTGAGTTGGGCTTGGACTGCTGTCATGATTGTCTGTTGTGACTAGTAATTGTCAAGACCTCGCGAAGCTGTCATAGGCGTGTCATGCGAGTGACAAAAAAACTACTACCTCTACTACTACGACTACTGCTACCACTACTACTGCTACTGCCGCTGCTGCTGCTGCTGCTGCTACTACTACTACTACTTCTACTACTTCCACTACTACTACTACTACTACTACTACTACTTCTACTTCTACTTCCACTACTACTACTACTACTACTACTACTACTACTACTACTTTCACTACTTGTACTGCCACTACACTACGACCTTTGCTAATATTGTTTTGCCTACTACTTGTAGCAGCAGTTGATAGCGGTAGCAGTAGTAATAGAAGTAGACATAGGAATGGTACCATTCCTCGTGCTCGAGCCAGGCGATGGACTCACAGGCGGCGTCTGAGAGTGGATCATGCGCTGGGCCAATGGAAGCTGTGCCGATGGCAAGCCCAGCGGTGCTCGCAGCTTGAAAGAAATCTTCTCCAGCTGACCAACCACCTCCTCGATGCTCGACATGTTTCACATGCTTGCGAGTGACTCTTGCAGCATCCTGTTCCCCAGCATTCTGCCGCATCCTTATACAAACCAACCCGTTTCCGGAGCTGGGGACCGGGGAGTCCAGCGATTTCTGGATGCGCCCATTCAACTCTCTGGGAGTTGCGGGCGCCATCAAGCTCAATGTCGTATGTAGGCTCGGATCCATATCCGCCATTCTCTGGCACTCCCAGGTCTTGATTGCCATGCAATTAGGGCAAACCCGTCTCGAAGCGGTGGCGTGTCGTCAGAAAAGTGAGGCTGCAGCTGAGCATGAGGAAGATGCTGCTGTGCTAAGCTTCGCATCCGAAGGCCGGACTTGCCGCCTCGGCATCCAGCGCTGCGTCTGCTACGGCATACGCTGTAGATGCTCCGATGCTCAGGTTTACGGATTCCTGAGTGAGGTCTCGTGTAGCGACAAAGAGCCGTCTGCTGTGGTCTAACAGACGGTCATTCGCCTTCTTCTTTGTTGCTGAAGGTCCCAAAAGCTACTGTAGCTCTACATTCCATTGCATGGCATTCACTGTTTACCCCTGTAAATGGCAGCCGGCCTGTGCAGTGTGCGAACAGAATGGCAGAACCCTTTGACGACCGAGCGTGGTACGATCCTCGTAGAATTGATGTGGCCATGACATTTCTGACAGAGTTTAAGACGGTTGCTTCGTGAGCAAGCTTGTGTTGGTGCTTGCCTGAGGCTGTGGTAAAGGAAGTGCGGCACTTACAGAAGCTCATGACTGCCCCAGCATTGAATTTCGTTGCTGTGCGTCCACCCTACCCCGTGTCAAAACCAAGCTCCACACCCGGCCATGCTTGCAATGCGCAGGAAGTGGGGCCTGAACATATTCACAGTTCTTCTTGGGAGGTGGTGTGCTTCTTCAAATCTTGATGCTCGGTGTGATGTGCAAGTAGCAACTGCCAGCAGAGGTGCAGGTGCGGGCGTTCCCCTCTGTTCTGTTGCACCGCTCAGGCGCTGCTTTTCTTCGCCATAATGCCGCAGGCACTGCCAGTACAAGCTACGGGATCTAGGAGCTGTGTTCGGCCGTATGGCCCAGCTGTATCCGTGAGGCTCAAGTCCACGTTGAAGACTGTAGAATTCAGAAGCCCGCACATCACACCGCCGAGCTTGTTTTAAAGAGCTACTCGGAGGACGTTGGGCTGGAAGCTCTTGGGCAGAGGCTCGAAGCATTGGGATGAGAACACCAGATCGGACCAGAAATGAAATCCATGCAGAGACGAGGCCTGGCACGGGCGCCGGTGAGGAGCTGCCCACACTGCTTGAAACTGCCGTCAGCATTTAAGAGACTGAATGGCCGCCGTCCTCTGTTCTGAGTCATGCATGACGTAATTGGGTTTTTCAGATAGTTTGTGCGCCATCCAGCCCACACATGTAAAGAGTGCCCAGGAGGTGTTCAGAGTGTTTGGACAAAGGGCACATGCAGATGCCGTGGCCCGAGCGGCAAGTTTTGACCAAAGCTTTGCCAAGATGTAGTGTAGCTTCAAGAAGTAGGTGGCGTAGTCAGCTTAGTCGTCTGGAGTCTATGTAAGCTTCCATCGCTGGCAATGCTGCAGGCTCGAGCGGCCAACGACGCATGTGTTTTGGGCTCAGAATTAGCAGCATGTTTAGTGTCGCCGCCCTCCGCATTGTGAAATGCTCGTTTTAGTGGTCATGCTTTGAAAGCACAGGCTCTTCTGTCGGTGGTCTCTTAATCTTCGTACTTTGTGCTTCTATAATAAGCGCTTTTTTTTAATGCAGGCTTTGGCCCACCAGCTCGTGGCGAATGCAAGTCGTGGAGGCAATACTGCGCGACTCAGCGCATGCACCGGTTTGGTGCCAGCCCTGTGAGCGTCCAGCTTCGTGACCTTCCAGCTGCTAGCTGGCCCATGCCTTATGTAGAAGGAAGACCGGGCAAGAGGCACGAGGAGGGGCAGAGAACAGAGCGGGTTGTGATTACGGTCGCTATTGCATTTTGTCCCTTGTGCCCGTGGAGGGACGTGCTGTGGTTGTCTGTGTTATGAGGCATTGCAGGTGCCACGCAAAGGGCAGGAAAGTGCACGCCGAGACGGACCTAAAGAAACTGTCACTGCAGTCTTGCGATTCGCAGCGCCTGCTTGGTGCAGGCCGGTCAGCAGGCTCCTTGTCAGGAGGCGGGAACGGCGCAGACGAGACCGGAAGTGAGCCTGTTCTTATGGGGAGGTCGTTTCTATGCTTCGCTTCGTCTCTTGTCAAAACTCGACAGCCTAGGACTGAATGATTTTCTCAGGCAATCTCCTGGCAGCAGCTTTGGCAGCCGGTCGAGTCGGTACACATGCAGCCGCATAGCCGCACGCATGCAAAGCCGCTTTGGTACTTCCGGCTTGTAAGATGACTTCGATGGTTGCTTGGCATCTGCACGTACCATTCGATGGCACTCTTGAACTCCATGTGCTGATGTCATCAGAAATAAGCAAGCCATTGAGTGTTCAGGATCGCACCGCCGCCACCGCGCGAGAAGGTGCACAGCTTTGCGCGCATCTCAGATCACTTCTAGATGCCGGAGGCTCGATTCAAGCTTTGGTCTCCGGCCTGGCACATCCTCGCATTTTGGCTACATAGTTCGCACTCAGATACTGCTTCATGGTCGCAGAGTTCCGGGGCTTTGGGAAAAGGGGTCCAATGGCCCAGACCCTCAATGACACTGCTAAAGACTTGTGAAACGGAGCCGCGATTTCCTGCGGAAGCGGAGCGGATCAAAGTTCCCCCCCTCTTGGCGCCGCAGTGCTCACGAGAGTCTAGAGCTTTCGAAGCCCAACTCATTCAGGCATGGGAATTCTGGAAGATGCCGTTCAGGCCTGGAATGCTGTTGACTGCTAGAAGAGTCTTCACGTTACATGCAGCCACGAAGATTCACGAACAAGCATTTCCAGTGAGTTTCGAAATCAGGTGAATGCGAGCGCGTTGGCTCGCGAAACGGCGAAGCGATGTGCAGAACAGGACTGGCTGTTGGACTATCCGACTATCCTCAACGGTGGCAGAGAAGGGTCCTTGCTTTTCGTTTTCGCCAAACAGGTGAAACCAGTCGATTATCAGGGCTCGAGTTTTTCCATTGTGAACATGGAAAGGCAACTAAAGGAGCACATGTCGTCGAGAGTGCATCGAATGAACCAACTGGAATTCCACCAGCTTTTCGACTGCCCCGCATGCGAGGCCCTTCGCAGCATCGAGGCTGCCACGTGTGCGGAACAGTCACTCCGCCATTTCAAGCTGTTGTGGGTGGTGAAGGCATGGGAGGCTTGAGATGGGCGCTTAAGTCCAACAGCTTCGGGTCGGTCATCAGGCTGAGCCGCATTGCTCACATCCTGCAGGTACATTTCGGAAAAGTGTTGGTTCGGATGGACATCGCCCTTTGCTATCGCAAGCTTCCGGTCGCCTACATCTCTGACAAGACACAAAAGCGAAACATGCTGGAACGCAGGCTGACAATATCGGCTCAAGTTTTGGCGGAGTCAAGTTGAGCAGTGATTCAGGCAACCTGAACTCTAATCTCGCTGCCACCAGTGGATGGTGAAGTTTCTGCCCTTCTTCCGACGCAACTTGATCATATTGTGTTTGATATGCTGAATTCGCTGCATGTGACCGAGAAGGAAGAAGGAAGAGAGAGAGAGACAGAGAGATAGCCGTTTTGGCTCAAGGTGCCTACAGCGTCTCGGAGGACGATCCGCTGAACGCCAGCTCAAGGGGGGACTGTGGGGGTGAAGGTTCCCTGACTGTGCCTCTGGGAACTTCTATCCCCTGAGTCCTCCGCCAAAGTAACTAAAGAGCCCTCTGAGCAATATCCGAGACGGGCAAGTTTGCAGTTCTACAGCAGTTCCCGCGACCTCGTTACTGCAAGATCTTCAACTCTGGCTCTCCTGTACGGGGGGAAGCGCAGTTCGAGCCCAACCGCTTTCTCGACAGCGTGTGCCCGCTTCGCACCTCCTACCACTTCGCTGGGCGGGGGGACTTTGCCATTTCAGTGACAGTGACCGTGGCAAGAACGGCAACATAGTGAAGCACGCACTGCGTGATGGCTGCAAAGCGGGGGACTGGAATGCAAAAATTGCAGGTACGGAGGGGGAGTGTGCCAACCCGGCTTCCGTAAAACCCACGTACGGGAGGACCCCGAGTGCGGGCTTCATGGGCAACTTGGCAGATGCACCGGACCGGCGCAACCACTTTTTGCCGGCGCCTCCGATGCCAGCAGCAGCAGAAAGTCCTCCTGAGGTCGCCCTGGGCCGAAAGACCCAGTTTGCAACTGTGGGGTACAACCCAGAGGCCCTCGATAGATGGATTCCGAGAAAGGTGGAACCCTGTGAAGGGGGAGGATACAAAGATAACGAGACGCGGAAATGCTCAGTCAGGGCGATGAAGCGGACTTCATGCTCTACCAGCAAAGACTTTAAATTGTGACCGTTACAGGGTGGGGGACAATGGCGGATCGACTGGTGCAAATCGTCGACCGCTACATGCCAAGGGTTGCTGGCGAAACCCGGCATATGTGGTGCACTACCCGAACCAGGTCCAGACCATGCTGAAGAAAGCGCGGAAAATACGGAAGCGGATCCGCGCCAACCAGAAGCAGGAATGCATGCGTCGCAAAAAAAACGATGCCTCGGCTTCACCGCAGCATGACAACAGAGACAAGCGGCAAGCAGTGGAGGGGGAAAGGATGCAAAACATGGAGGGGGAAAGGCCTGCTGTGCATGCGAGAAAAGAGGAAAGCGTCTCAGAAGACACGCCGCCAGACTGGGGGCGACGACGGCTCCCCGGACAGCCCAGCAGACACACCACTCGTGGACCAGGGGGAGGACGCGACCAGTGGCCGTGGGGTCCATGGGGGAGGTCATCGGACAGAGACGGCACTACAGGACGGTTGGCAGCGAAACCCAATGAGCCTATGGGGGAACCGCCACCGAGAAGTACGAGGCCAAGCACACTCACGGAAAGACCAAGAGAACCCGACGGGGAATCACCGAGGAGAAGCCCGCCACCGGAACAAGAGACGGGGGGGGGGAAAGAACTCATGTGAACCTGGTCCCCAACCTCAGCTGGCAAGTGCGCCAAGTGCAAGCGCACATGGCAAGAAAGCGGAGCGATACGACAAGGTCCAGTACTGATGAACAGTGAGCGCTGCGGGGAGAATGTTTTTGCTGCATTTCCCGTGTACTCTTTGGGGGAAGCTGTTAGTTCAACTCCGTCTGCAGTTCTCAATCATGCTTGCAAAGCCAGGCATAACTGGACGGGCCGCAGAGCCAAAACCACTACCTTCGTTTGGGGCGCCACTTCGCCCTTTTTAGCTGCACTAAGGTCAACCACTCAGCATCCTTAATAAGGATCCTGTTGCCAATTCGATACGCGCCTGACTGGGGCCTTACTTCCGCATGTTTTCTACACTGATGTACACTGTTGCAGACTTTTGCCTAAGGTTGTTGACCGGCTGGGGAACCCGTCTGTCTTTGTGACCTGTACGTCTTGTGTTTCTGTTGCTTCACTTTGAAAAGGCGGGGGAACCAACGTATCCAACCGTTGTTCCTCTTCCACCGAAGATGGGGGAAGGGGGGGCCTGGGCCCGCGTCCACTTGCGTGGACTCTTCCCCGGTGAAGTGAAGTGAAGTGAAGACAGAGAGATAGAGAGAGAGAGACACGACCGGAGCGCGAACTCGCACGGGGGCGGGGCATTCGACCCGCCTGCCACCGTGTTGTGGTTTACGAAGCGGTGTTCTTTCGGGGGTGGGGTTTGGCAGGCACATTCGGGGAACGCACTGGAGCGCAGGGACCTCGTGGGGTAGGTCTTCGGGCCAAGCGGTTTCTGGCAGCCCCTAGATCCACAGGTTTCTTTTGGTGTCTGGAAAATAGGTGTTCCCACTCTGTAAGAAAGGATGTTAGGTCATGGTTTTTGTCGGCTCGTTTTGGTGATCATTGTGTTGGGTCATGTTGGGCCACAGGTTTCGCTGGGTCGTTACAGCTGCTGCTGGTATTGCTGCTGCTGCTGCTGTTGCTAATTGACTGGTCGCGGTGAAAAGCACATCAGAGGTCAGGCTGCGCTGCAGAAGGATGAAAGCGGCCAGTCCATGGGCGCAAGAATTTTGACGGAGCAGGACAGATTCGCCAAGGCACTGGTCTGGTCTTGTTCGGGACTAAGTTTCAAGTCAGCAGGACGTACAGATCAGCTGGATGTCTGACGACCTTGACGAGAGAACCTTGGCAGCATTCGGTATCCGCCCTGAGCAGCGTGTATGATCAAGGCCCTTGTGACTATGCCTGCCAGCGGCGTACTGCCATCGAATCGCGACTGCTCGGACATGATTCAAGGAATAGCCTTTCTCCAAGCTCTGGCAGATCACAGCCTCCCGATGCCGCAGAACGAGTCGCAATTCCACGCAGCCCGCGTCTTCAGCAGCTTCGTTGCAGCTTCGACCCTGCGTCAAGAGTGCGCCACCATGCACCACCGGCTGTGACACACTGCGCTCCAAGGTGATGCGACAGGGCCCGAGCCTCAGAGCCCCAGAAGCGCTCCACACTCCTCAGCAGCAGCCAGTTTTTGGCCCTCCCTCAAGCGAACTTGACTTCAAGGCGCTCGGAATATCGTGTGGATCAGTGGATGGAGCGCACCCTTGCCGCTGACATGGTTTCGACGTCGGCAGGGGCGGTGTGGAATTTTCTTTTGGGCGTATTGACTCGAAGTTGAATCAAGAATCGAAATTCAGTCGCTCTGGGATCGTCGTACAAACTTGCAGGACTACCTACAGCTTCACGGCTACTCCATCCCGGAGGTCTGCGAAACAGTGCGCATGATTGGGATCTGGCCATGCCCACACATTCTCAGAGCACATGCAAACACGTCTGGTTAGTTTGGCCAGTGATGGGGATCTCGAGGTGACAAGATGACTCTGTCAGCTGACTTCGCGTCCAAGGGGATGTGGTATCAGCTGCAGTTTGTGACAGATGCATAGTCCGTTAGCTTGGTTGGAGTGTCCTCGAAACACCACACGGTACCATGAGCAGACTTGTGTAGATACCCCCAAAACTCCAGCCGAGTGATGCAATGCGAAAGCGCTTTGGAACAGAGCCGAGTTTCCGTGTACAGGACCCAAAGACGGTGAGCTAGGATGTGTCTCAGCTTCGAAATCTGGAAGAGATTGCCGAGGGTGCGCCCAGGCCATAGCCAACCTGGGCTTAGCAATGTTCATGATCGGGGTCAGCAGAATGTCGTCACCTGCAAGTGTGACGTAATCTCAAATACTCATAGGGCCAAACTGGCAAGCACCTGGCACATTCAGATGGTTGATGAGGACACCCATGTTCGTGCCAGGATTGCAGTGTGGTGCCTTAAGGAAGTCTGGACATGTGTGGTGTGGTAGTAGTATCTACGACGCGGTACAGGCAGAGACCGGCACAGAACAGAAGCTGCTTGCAAGCCCCTGCTGTGGCGACTTCCCTACTCTTTTTGCACACTGATTGGAAGGTTGGGGCCATCCTCGACCTTGTTCATCACACAGTGCCGAATTCGTATCTCCTGACCGGAGCGGTGCTTCGGGCCACTGTTTGACAGCCCGAGGTGTGAATAAATGCGGTTGTTAGTCTCAGCATGTCCCCCTAAAGCTCGCCTTACTCAGTGTGCATAATGTGACGTCGAGCTTGGGAGTTTGAGGCTAAAGAGGTATTCAACTGAACGACATCTGGCCGAATGCTGAGCTCGAAGCTCCGCTTCTGCGACTTGCGAGAGGAGACGGAATTGCAACTGCCGCCCAGGAACGCCAATACATCGCGTTGTGTAGGCATCGCACCTCCTGTTTCTTCCCTGATCTGATTGCCCCAATCTGCTACGCTAGACCGACACTCCGAAGACACTGGACGGAAGTTGAATCTGACAGCGGCAGAGGTCCGGCTGTCTCCAGAGCTCCGGCAATGGACTCGCACTGTGCAGCATGCGCACGTACTTCTTAAGTTGGCATGCTTGGGCCAATAACATGATTTGCAGGATGCGAATCTGCTGCGTCGACAGGGGCCGCAGCCCAGCGCTTCGAATGAAGGAATTCCGGTGAAACTGCCAGGCACAGTCGCTCCCTGCGGGATGTCCTCGCGCACACGCTGAGACGATGCCTCAGAAGCCTCGTGGATAGGTCTGGGGGTCAGCAGGTCAGCGGCGCAGCCACATGTCCCGAACACCCACTGCCACTGTGTTGGTGGAACTGTGGGCTCCTAGCTCGCAGTGGCAAGTTGCATTAGCCGAGCAGTGCTTCGGCTAGCCGCTTGCAGTGGATCACTACATCGCACCTGAGGCGCAGCAGAACTCCAAGCGCGAGCACTGCCCACAGTCTCCAAAGTGAGTCAGTGTCGCCATAAGTTTCCCATCTGCAGCTATCAAGATGACGGAAACAATGCTCATATCACACATCATTTCTACACTTGAGTCGCGTTCAAGCATCCAAGTGCTTCTGACGTTTCCCCGAGCCGCTAAACTATCGCTAAACTGCTACCGCTGTGCTGGAAGGCTTGTTACTCCTGTGTGCAGATATGGGCACAGCACGACCTGTAGATAAAAGTCACATGTAGTCAGTAATTCTGAAGCACGAGGCACACTCTGGGAATACCGGCTTGCCATGCGACACCCTTGCACTGAGCCAAGAATCGTTGTGCGTTGTTCAGCAGCGGAATGCGATGGAAACCTTAAACAGTCATTGAGCCAGAGATCGAAGGCCGCACTGGCAGCCGCCCCACCATCCGTCTCGCCTGCGGCCTGAAGAGCGCTTTCAATCTTGACTTCAGTGTGGCTCGCGCGGCTGACAGACTTCTGAGTCCGCGAGAGAGAGAGGTGGTGAGCAGAGAGTTGAGCGGAGTGTTAATTGGAAGTCCGGTGTCTTGCAAAGGCTCTTGTCGCGGAGAGACTGACGTGTGAAGGATTTTGGGATGTCTCGAGAGGCCAAGGCAAGCTTCGCCAGATGCCGTGCGCTGGTGGCAGGCGCTTGAAATTCAGCGACATCCGAGAAGCCCCAGCATCCCGCATCGAATTTCTTCAGTTGCTGAAACGTTAACCACCCCGCTCCCCCGCCACAACACAAACACCTTCTCCCCCCCCCACACACACACACACACAGACAGAGAATCACACAGACAGACTGAACATGTTATGAGATGGCTTGCTTGCTGTTTCGCGATGCGGGGTGTGAACTGTGCAGGAGATTGACCTGGCGAGTGTACCCAAGGAGGCCAACCACAGACGGGAATGCAGCAGTCGGAGTGTTTCTGAGAAGCAGAAGCAACTGCGCTCGGCTGCTAAGGCTGCTAAGTCATGGCATCGCGTAAACAGCTGGCTCTCGGGTTGCTCGTTTAAAGGAGCGTTAAATCTGAATGTGCCATAGCTTCTGTCACCAACCTGCCACAGGCCTCGATTGCAGGGCGCGGTGTCGAAGCTCGCTGCAATTGGTGGCCTATGAGCCTTGTAGCTTAAGGGAAGGAGTTCTTCACATGCTACTTTTTGACTCTATATTCGTTTGATTTCGCTTGCAGCAGTTCGGAGATTCATTCTGGTGAATGTCCTTCCTGCATACTGCATACAGTAGGCGTTGTACCACATCTACTCTCCCTTGAACTTCTCTGCTCTGAACCGAAACGCCTAGAGAACACCACCTTGTGTATGAGTCCTGACCTTCTGGGAGCATGTGTGGGTTAGAATCTGTTGCATTCCGGCGAGAGTGGGCTTTTTGTTGAATCTCAAAAATCCTGGTACCTGTCAAAACGTGTCGACACATGCCGTCTGCCGATTGCAATGGTCACACTGAGTAATGAGGTTTGCGATTGCAAATTCAGTTGAGCAGTTGGCTATGTAATTAGTATCCTCGAAGAAAGCACCAATCTCAACCCAAGCCCAGGACGGCCCTGTGATCTGTACAGATGGTTTAGCTCGACATCTCGAGGCAACTTCGTGGAAAGCCATGGAATCATTGCCAACTGAGGATAGCAGCTTTAACGGTTTAACATGCTTCGATGAGCGCAGGACACAGTTGTCGTATCAGCATGTACACAAGCCAGTAAACCGTAGCAGCTCAAGAATCTACATGCACTGTGCTTGTTTGCATGGCTTGTTCGATTCTTGCAACCCCAAGATCACGAGTCGTGGAGATGAAGCGGGACAGCAGTCTCCAAAACTGAGCCCTAGATCTGCAGCATCCCTTCATGAAGGCCGCTGTGAGGCGATGTCGCCCCGACGAGCCCTCCGAGGCAGTGACAAGATTGCAAATCTTCAGCGGCTTGAGATGCTTGGAGTTTTCGGAAGGGAACGAACTCGTTTTCAAGTGCAAGTCTGTGTATATGCTTGTGGCTATTTGCCCGCGAATGGGCCGGCATATAAATCCGCTCTTGTCGCGCGATTCGACGCTTCGAAGATGCCAAGCCGCCACCGCATTTGTAGCCGCTTTCGGCCCCTGAAGCCGCCTGGTATTTCGATACGAGGACACGCAGGTGTTTACGGCTGGTAGTGCTGAATGTCTCGCTGACGTTTTCTGACAAGCAGGATGACATGCAAGCGTCGGGCACTGATACCGGCCGAGCTTCGGAGAATACCTTCTGCAAGCTGGAAACTGTATATGTAAACTGTGAGTGAGGGCAGTGTAAGCAGGTCGGGTAAGCCTAAGCATAGACTCGGATTCGAAGAAGTGTTGTGCATATTTTCGTCAGTATCGGTAGCGATGTGGACAGTTGATAGTGCATCCATACATATCGATGCGTATTGGTTCAACTCCATCTGCTCATCCCAGTGTACAGTGGGAGTGCGACAACTGCTGAGGCTGGCGGCTCTGGTCGAGTGGAGATTTGCGAAGGCTTCGCCATGTCCGGCTGCAAACACTTTTTGGACCTGGCTGTAGGCCGGAAACGATAGCCACGAGATGCCACGAGACTGTTCACACCGCGAATCTCGAACCCTCGCAAAGTCTGAGCTGCACAAGATGACCCTCAAGCCTCGAAGACGAATCCTTCGACTTCACACTTCACATACTCCACATCGCAGGCCATGTCATCCCAGGTTTTGGTTCGCTAGCCACTACAGTCCTTATACCAGGCAAGCCGTGGAAGCACAAATGCAACGTGGGAGCAGTAGAGCTGGGAGTCTGCTGAGAGGCTGCTTCGCTTGGACTGCAGGAAGAGGCACTGCTTCTTCCACAGCGCCGCATGGCAGATGTGTCAAGTGCTCGAAGCAATGATTAGGAGCTCGTGCTTCTTGCCCAGAACTGAATCTTGACGGCTTCCGCCCTCTTGTTGCAGAGCATGCAAGGAGGGCGACGGTCTGAATAAATGTGCTTTGTTGCTACTCGTCGGTACTTGACAGACATCAGGCCGAACGCTCAGCATGTGGTGGTTGAACTTCCGCTGTGCTAGCCAGGAAGTGCTCCAGGATGAAGTCGTTACACAGCTGGTCTGTTGGAGCCCAGATGAGGAGGTGCGCCACATCCAAGGCGTCGAGGTCTGTTCTCTCGACTCCCCATGCAGCTTCTGCAAAAAGACCTCCGCGCTCAGAGACAATTGCGACCTGCGAGAGGCGCCCCAGCTTCCCATCGAGCTGCAGAATCACGTTAACAGATGTGGTCGAAGTCGGGACCTGACCTCTGCCTCGGGTGCCTTTCGGGCCAATGTGGGAATGCTGCAAGCCCACCAGACATAATTTACATTACGTAGTAGGAAGACTGGTGTTTGTGAGCTGGCGTCGGTGGTTGACCCTCTGAGGGGAGAAGCAACGTGAAGGAAAGAAGGTGCAGATTCAGAACATCATGGGTCAGGAACGGGCGAGGCGAAGAAGTTGACAGGCAGAAGTCGGAGCAACAAGAGAGGCATGCTTTGATCGGTATTGCAAGGTAGTTTCGCATCACGTTGTGCCAGAGAGCGTGGAAGCATCGCTAGCACGAAAGTTTTCAGCTTGGCAGTCAGGGATAGTCAGGGCATAGGTCGACTCGTCTGTGATGTAAGAATGCTTTGGTCGGTCTGAACCCCTTCGAGCATCGTTGATGCAAGCCAACGCATCAAAGCATCAAAGTGTGTAGTCTTTGTAGAGGAACAGCAACACCTTCACCAAACCATCAGGCCTGCACGACCGACGAGGTCACACAAGGGAATGCTGAACCGAAGATCTCCCGGTGAGTCCAATTGCTGCGGTGGGATTTTTCGGAGTCAGCTCACGAGCCTGCCATGCAAGAGCAAACACTTCCCTCTTCTAACACATGCAATGCTCACGCATCCGCATTCTCTCTTCCCTCATGCGGTATTCCGCTTCAAGTATATTTGGTTTCCTCCGAACCCGCGAATGCAATTCGCTGGTGCAGGTGCGGGGGTAGTTGATGCCGTTGGCCCGAAGGATTGGGTTTTGAATACACAACATAGAGATCCGAACGAAAGCCCCAATTTCCAAAAGGGACGATGCATGCCGTCCTTACCCGTCCCATTGTCCCCCTACCCACGCTGCCCGAACCCACCCCACCCACTGCGAACCACACCTTGCCCGCACCCGTTTCGTCCCCATGCATTTGTGACCCTCCTATCTGAGGCTAGTCTCGAGCTCCTCCAGATTCCAGACCGATATTGCTTGACACCTCCAGACCCACCTTCCACCATCGTCTTTGAACCAGCAAAAAGAGACTGCGCGTATCATAGGCGTGAGGCGATCATGAGGCAAAATGATGGTTGTGACAAAGGTCTCATTCTGGCGCTCTTGGCCGCCTTCTTCCAGCCAGATGCACAAGAGGCTGGCTCTGGAGAGCAAGGTGTCAAGACAGATGTATAGGTGCGTTCGGGCCGTACTAGCAGTCATGTGACCAAACTCTTGGCATGAGGGCTGAGGCTTCGGGATGCACAGGGTAAAGTAAAAGTCATGGAGGCAAACCATACTAGGTGGTGCCACAAGACTTCGGCCCAGTCCATGTTGCAAGAGGTTTTGTCCTGGTAAGCCAAGAGCTTTCAAGCAGATCATCCTGAATAGTTTGCAACCTGTTGGCCAGGTGTTCAGCACCAGCAAGGCCTGTCCTGCTTGCATTTTTTGCTACGCGAAGGGGTTCTCGGTACACGGCTTCTTGCTCGAAAAACTGCTCTCCGCATCTGGGCGCGATGCTCTGAGCGGATAACCTGAAGCGTTAGATTCTCCTCGAACCCAATGTTCACAAGATTGTAACATGTTATTCTGCACATTCTGTGTCCATGTGCGCGTGTGTGTGTGTGTGTGTGTGTGTGTGTGTGTTGTGCGGGGGGTTGGTGGCCTTCTGCACTTCTGGATTCATTTGAGGGGTTGGGGCTGCGGGCATCGCGTCAACGGGATCAACTTCAAGTTGGGCTCTGCTGTAAACCTCATCACTTGTCAGACGTCGTGGCCACTGCTGGCGTGCTTTTGCAGTGCGACTCCTGCAACAACATATGTATAAAGCATCATAGCTTGGAGCTTGCCGGGTATTGCCAGCCACACCTCGCGGACGTGCCTTGCAGCAGCAAGGAGGAACAACAGATAGCAACAGTGAACATTACCACAAACCTCGGCAATATGTTCACGCACTGGGATAGTTCCAACTCCAACATTGCATATTAACCCACCGTCATGCGGGAGGGCAAGACACGCAGATGCAGGCAACAGAGCCGAGGAGTCCAAATCTCAAGCATGCTGCCATGCTGGTCGAAAGTGCGTCACACGAGGTCTACCGGACAATACGACTGCCCCCCTCTCTCTCTCTCTCTCTCTGTCTCTCTCTCTGGCTGACGGATGGTTGATCCTGCTGCATATCCAGCTCCAGTTGCGGAGGCCAAGCGCCAGCCTTTCCCGGGCACATTTCAGACGCTCCGGCGAGGGGTAGCCGCGGAGGCATGGCCTTCCAGTGTGTCAGTATGAACAAGAACTCCGTCAGCGGTATTGCAATTTTCATGCGTCCCTTGCCAACCTCCGGTTTTACTGCATGAGACCACGAGCTGGCTACCCACAAGCAAAGTCATCCAGCTTGCCCTTTTGCTACAGCCCATGCTTTGCAACAGGAAGGTGAATGGGAGAATCTGTGCGACCAGCTTGGCCAGAAGGCTCAGGAGCTAAATAATACATTCACAGTGTGTGTGCCGCAAATTCGGAGGCGATCGAAGGGTTGGTTGGTTGCTTGCTTGCTTGAGTGAGATTGCTAGGTTCGATGTCGTTAGGTGTTGTGAGTCAAGTTCGGCTTTTGCCGAAGGGTTCTCCCACCAGCACCGCGCCGCCATGTTAATAGGCACGCATCAGCCACTCAACGTCAATGGGTCCTGTAGATGCTGCTTTGCATGTAGTGACATGCTGAATGCAAATGAACCCGATCTGGTCTCCAAGGCCGCGACATCGCTCTCACACCCCGCCCTCCCTCCCTTGGCTTGGATTGATTTGTGGTCATGCTGCTAAAGGGTATATAAATACAGCTTGAAACGTCCACGTTGCTACCTGAAAGAGAGACTGCACCCATTCAGCCACGAGTGTCACATTTGCATTACCTTCATCGGCCGTGTTCTCAATGCCGCAAACCCTGCATTTGCGCCAGACCATGTAACGTACAGGCGCACAAGATCAGTGGTCATGCACTCTGCTGGCGCCATGGGATTCAGTTTTTGAGGCTGGATCTCTTCGGTGAGTTTCAAGCTCGACAAGGTGCGTCCAACGTCTGTTCGTACGCACAAGCGAACTAATGAGTACCGACATCTTGGGAAAAATCGTTCTGCGAAGCTGTGGTCCGTTTATATTGGCTAGTAGTCGAAAGAGGTTTTGCGTCAGTTTTGTGAACCTGTGTATTCTAGAATTTTTCCAACTCGCAGCTTTTTTCCTCTGCATGCCCCCCACGGAAGAAGTAGTTGCCTGGTCGTCATCCCATGCATGCGTATCTATCGAACAAGCAGGTTTGTGAGATTCTGATGTCGGAGTTGGGATTTTGCCGAATCTATCCAAAACATGTGCATGGAGATCTGCACCCCGGCACCAGACTCTGCGTACATGTTCGTAGGTCTTGTAACTTCCTGCTTTCATGCGTCCATCTCACCTCTTTAGGAAAACAGGGACCGTCGGTGTGTGCGTGTGTCTGTGTCTGTGTGTGTGTGTGTATGTGTGCGCGCGCGCGCGTGTGTGTGTGTGTGCATACACCCTGATTCTAAGCTAAGGGTTCTGGCGATGACTTGCAGATTTCATTATGTTTGGAAAGCAGGGGCGTCAGGCCCACCATACCTACCTGACGCAACGAAGCTATGGATGGTGGGGGAAGCATCGGTTGGCCACCGGTGTGTACCTGCTCGATGAACGTACACAGCATCTAGCATCCTCGCTGTACATTGTTTCCGTCCTATCAGTGATTTCGCTGAAGGTCAAGATCATACATCCTGACAGGTGTGCCATCATACTGAGGTTAATCGCGATGGATTGGAAAATAAGGGCAAAAGCCGTTGGATATATCACCTTACGCCACTTCTCCGTGTGATGGTCTTGTTGCCGGTCGGCGAGAGCTCCGTCATGGAGCACGCCTAGTTCCACTACGTGGAATGACCATGTACCTGGTCGAGCAAGTCTCGGGGAGCAAAACCATGCACCAGAGTCAGGCAGTATCTCTCTCTCTTTCAGGTACCGCCATAGCTGTGTCCAGACACAGACTTGAAAGCACTGTGGAGCGTGAGTTCAGGTCAGAGTGCATCTCAATGTATGGCAGAGTGTTGTGTTCGGCTGTGAGCTCACGTTGCCTAGAGTTGTAGAATTGTAGAACTCAATCGCAGCATGGCCGCCTCAGATTCGGAGTCCAATGTTTCCGGAGTGGATGTGACTGCAACAGGTGTGCATCTTTCACCTTTCAAGGACCCGAATCTCGATGATGAGTTTGACGGACAGGAGATTTCTTTGGAAGCTCCGGAGAGCCGGGACATTCAGGCGTTTCTGGATTCGCAGCGCTCGCCCACCACTCCTGTTTCGAGTTCGTCAGATGCAGAAGCTCCTGAACTCACTTTGCCAGCTTCGTCAACAGACTTTCAGGATCCGACACCGGCGAAGAAGAGACGACAGCAGCGCAGAGTACCGCCTGCAACTAAGGCACCAGGATCCATTGGTCGGCAAGCAAGGGACAAGACTCCCGGAGGATCCAGTGTCGACAGGATGGAAATGGGCGGTGCTTTTCATGCCATGCTAGCACAGGACTCCACCGGCGAACCAGACGATTTTGGGATCCAAAGCATGTTTTCTGATCAGGCTAGCTCAGCATACCCTGCAGTGAAGATGCCAGAGTCCCGCGGATTCAGGTTCCAGTCCCGACCGACAAGCTGGCAAAGAAGCCAGAACCCTTCGCAGGTCCACGGCTGGCATCGGACCCCAGATTGCGTGAAAGCAGCCAGCATCTTGAAACTGAACATTTCATTGAGAAAGATGCTATAGGCGGTGCAATGTCTGTTAAGCTTGTCAGTTGGGCAGAGCCACTGAAGATTGCGCCGAATCATCCTGATGTGGTCGAGAGGAATGCCAGGTACCTCGCTCGCCTCTATCACGAAGCTAACATCAAAGAGCCCCCGATCATGGAGTGGACGCTTTTGGCGAATGTGATGCAGGCATATACAGGCAACAAAGAAACTCTGTTTTCGCATGCGGCCTGTACGGAATCCAAACAGCACATGTTCTGGATTCACTTCCTTCGTGAGCCTTTCAGTACCAAAGCTGACGATTCCGCGGTGCATCGATACACGTTGTTCTTTGCACATGGTACGAACGCTGCAGGCGCTGAGGGAATCATGAACAGCTGCTATCTCGCTCCAGCCACCCTAGCGGATGGACCAGGTGCTGTGGGACATTACAGCCAGGCCACCAACTGGTCGGACGAAGGCAGTTTGCAGCAGATCTTTGATTCGGTGTACTCGTTCGTAGGGTTGGATCTGTGGGGTTTTGAGGCCAAAACCAATTTCCTCAATTTTCCTCAATAGTTGAGCACAACATATCGGAAGTGAAGGTTGCGAGCCATGCGGTGTGACATTTTGTTACTTACATCCGTGTCAACAGCCTCATTCATCATTGTGCCAAGCCGGATAAGGTGAGTTTGCCGAAATGTCGGGTCAAACTTCAATTTCATATTTGAATCATTTTTCACGTATTCTGTCCAAGCCGGATGTGTTGAGTTTGATGTCTTGCTTTGCTTGCTCGGCTTGCTGGGCTTGCTTGGCTTGCTCGATTTGCCCTACCCATCCCGCACGCCCCAGCTCTGTCAGTAGTCTGGCAGACCGCAGGGCAGTTCAACACGCGTCACTGCTCCAGTCGGGCTCGGACCACTTGTGAGCCATGGGTACGTGTCCGTGCGGGACAGTGTCGTTGGCCGGCACTGGGGATTTATTCTGTGTGGTCGCCTGTCCAGCAAAGCGGTGTGCCCACTGGAAGAGACGGGATTCTCACAGATTGCAGGGGAGGCCTAACTTTACGACGTTTCATTTCATGCCACCTACCCGCGCCACAGTCGAATCTCGGCTACCACTCACTCTACATGGCCCCGGATCGCATCGATACAGTGGCACATGTAAATGTCCGCAGTGACAGGTTCAGGTCTGAACCGGTGCGTTGCGCATCGGTCTACTCTATGACAAGTATGGACTTGCCCGTCGTCGTCACAATGGGGCGCCAGCGGAGTTCAGAGTGCCGCATAGGGTGGCCTAAGTCTTCCAGTGAGCTGGGCTGGAAGCACGTTCGTCTTTGCAAAGACGCCGGGGAGGCCTTTACATCAGTGAGCTTTGGTTGATTGATTGATGTGAGCATGGCATTGCTTGGTTGATTGGATCTGTGAGAAAACTAAATGTCAGTGAGCTTTGGTTGATGTGAGAATGAGCATGGCATTGCTTGGTTGATTGGCTCTCTGAGACAACTCAATTGAGTAAAACATATTTTTTGCATTGGTTGTCTAATAACAGTGTTAACAAGTGTTGTGGCATCTGACAACTGTGAACATCCTGTACAAGTTGGCAAGGTGTGCCTGGCATCCTTTGACAGAGCGGGGGGGGGGGAGGCGGGCAGGGCTGGAATGAAATTAGCCTTTTGCCAGGTGAGGTGGTTAGACGTGGCGTCTTCTTGGGGAAGGCTCGGCAAGCAATCATTAATCATGTCAATGAGAGTGTGTGTGTGTGACATGACAGTGACGTGGCTTGCAGGTGCTGCTGGTTTGCACGGGCCTCGGTGTCTTAGAGTCTTGGTTGAATTGAAGTCTGCAGATTGATGCATGTTGTTAATCCTTATTGGCTCAAGTCCGTCCGATTGACAATTTGACTCTTGACTCATGTCATGTGTAGTAAAGCACGGCAAGTGGAATCAGTCAGCAGTTATCTGGAAAAATCTGTGAGCTCAGCAGCCGTGTTTCGCTTGGAAGACCCCAACCTCAGGAAAGGCCAACAAGCGACCCAGGTGGCATTGAAAAATAATTACTGAACCATCGCTGTCAGCCTCTTGGTATTCGTTTGTCGTCTAAAACTCTGTGGGGATCCCCAGTAGTGATTGAGTCAGTGAGCATGTGTGCCCAGGCTATCTACTTGTTCCATTGTCTTGACCATCAAAAGGCTGTGGACATTGTGACACCTGACGTACTGTCAGCACATTTCAAGCAGTTTCCAATTGAACTACCTGCCACCTGACAGGTAATTACAACTCTCAGCCGAAATTCAGGACAAGCTTCAAGACCAAACTTGCAGCTGGCACTTTCCAAAACCCGACAGCCTGGCTTCTGAGAGCCTGTGCATCAAACATTCAAAAGCGCTTTGGCAAAAATTGATGCAGCCCTAGCTAACCTCCTCCTCACTTCAGTGATTTCAATTGAATCAATCAATTGGTCAGAGGCACAACGAAAACCTGGGAATCGTTTACACCTCGACCTCCGATGGGTTCCAATCGAGCGGACACCGCCAGGACCAATCCGCACCGGCCGCGAGCCACGCCAGCGTGGAACAACCGTCCTGGGCACCAGACGAAGACAACCAGGAGGACCCCGAGTCCTGGGGACACTGGCCCGGGCAATCGAAATGGTAGAGGGAGCAACAGGACCGGGACGGCACCTGAGCCACGGAGCACCACTCCCAGCACCCACTAGGCCCGCTCCAGCTCGCCCCAGCACTCCGACGCCTCGCTCAGTTCCTGCAGCTCCAATTGTCGCAATTGATGAGGATGATGATCACTCAGAAAGCTGAACACTTGGAGGAAAGTGACAGTGGGAGGCCGAACATATTCATGGCCTCCGCGAGTGGCGATTATTGGCTATGGAAAAGCAAAACATCATGGCCAGATGCCACCCAGAGTGCAAAAATTGCTGGCGAGACTGCAAAGCGAGTGCAGTGATTCGATTGATAACTGGGAGGTTCGCTTGCAGGAGAAGATGAGCGTCAGGACACGTGACAGATTGTGAAATTTTCCAATTCAGTTTGACTTCGACACTTCTTAGAGAAACAATTTGACAATTAATTTGAGGGCAGTGACAGTCATAGATGGAAGCCAAGGGAAGCTGAGAACAAGTTTGGCCGAGAATCTGGCCTATGCAGGCCTATCATGACGCAGGCGCCTGGTCGACAAGGTGTTGTTATAATATACGTATTGTATTAGCTGTTTATAATATATTTATATTTAATAAACCTGCAAGGACCTACAAGCCCAAACTTCAAACACATGTTTGACATTGACCGAGGTGTATCAACATCCCAGACTCTCAGCCATCTGATTCCACGTCGCTGTGTGGAGGACTTCTCCGCGCACGCTCCTCACGGAATCGCTGCCAAACACTTCTCTCGTCCACACACTGTCACTATCTGTCGAAGGCTCGTTCAGGACTGGCATCACTGGACGGGACGTGAACACGCCGACCGCGCGTTCCGGCACAATACCGAATGAGTTGTATGGGTAGGGCGGTAAAGGGAAAAGTGCTCGTTCCTGTGGTAGTACATAGCTGTTGTGTCGTTCCATGGACCGAACCCATTCCCGATTGTTGAAAGTGTGCACATACCCCCTGAGGCAATGCCGCAACCACCTCATCACCAGCTCTGGTTCACTGATGACCCAGCCTCTGTAAGCGAGGCGGCAGGAGGTTCGAAAATTGCACAGACTTCCCAAGTTCAGGAAATTGTTCACAAGCAGCCACAAAAAGTGAACAGACACATACCCGTGAATCATATATGCACCTGGTTGCTGTCCAATAGGATAACTTGCCCCGTGGATGTGTCTTATCGGGCGCCACGGAGCGCCCCTCCAAGGCCTTGGCCTATTCAACCAGACTCGCAGGACATCATCTATGAGGATCGGACGTTGAGAGTTGCCCGGGCCGGATGGTTCCGGCGATTCGGTCATGTCCCGCCACCCGGACATGTTGTAACTGTTGTAACTATTCATGTCGGACAATTCAGCACTGCTGGGATTCGAGCGCCAGCCGGACATGATGTAATCATTCCCTGACATACTAAATTGTCCAATTGTCGCTCGAGCTTCTGCTGGTGTTGAACATACATACTTCGAAAATGCTGAATGAATGAAGGTGTTGAAGTTTCTTCCTGACACATAGGCTTCCATGACGAACTGATGTCCTCCGCAAGTGCTCAGACAGCACTGCAGCAGGAGTACAGAGAGGAATTTATCCGGAGAGGTCTGTTGCCATAATACCATACTTTGTGAAGGTTTCACACAACGCTGACTGAAAACAACTTGCGTCCTTTCAGCTCCACAAACAAGAGAATTTGAAATACTCGATCCAGACAGGACAACTCGGCAAAGCACTGCTTTCTTTTCCCCAACCGAAACGTTTTGGAATCCTCTGGAACCTGCAATTGCAGCTAGTGATCTGCAGTTGGCTGATTAATTAAGCTGTGCAAATCGCATGGGTGAAATTCAACCGCACACTATCCTTGCTCCAAATCATTCGAAGATCACGGCTTGACCAGCAACTGGCTTTTGCAGTTTGCAGATTCGTTTGACACACTGCCTTTGGACTCCGCCACAACCACAACATCACATGTGCAGTCTTGCGATATCATCTCCAAGCGCTTGTAGTCCCATGCCGGCAAGTAGTCTTCAAAGTGGAACAGCATGCAGCTGAGGCACCTCTTTTCGTCCGTGTAGCACTGCAGCGATTCCACATAGGCCTGCTTTTTGGAACTCGACATGAGCAATCAAAACCACAATTTAACCAAACTGATCTTGAGGAAAATGGCTGCAGGGGAAGTAACACGTCGCAAGCAGCAGGCAATACTTTCAAGTCTGGATGCGCAGCCTTCCACTGAAGGCCCAGGCTGCATCGTGAAGAATCTCTTGGTGGCAAACAACCTGGCAGAATCCAAGAGCTGTCAATTGTGGAATCATTCTTGTAGGAAGTTAAGTTCTAGCTGTGCCATGCCAGTTCCCCTCTGCAATGACACAGTTTCGTCAGGCAAAGTTCCACTGGATGACTGTGCTGTGCCCACACTGTCTCCTGTTGCACTCTTCTGATGATTCATACTTGTACAGCACCATCAGGTCTCGACAACAATAAGAAGTCAAGCAAACTCTCAGACTCACACATATGCCAAGCTGCAAAAATGTTGTTTCATGACAGGCAGAGAAGCCCGATTTTGTCACTGACCTAATTGGCAGACACGACAGCCTCAGAAATCAGGTTCAGGATTGGAGGAGCCGGAGTTCTTCATGCAGGAGCGTCCTCGTCCTCAGTTTCAGAGGACAAAAACTGCCTTAAGTAGTAGCCGTGCGCCGCTTCCTCCTCAGTGTCCATTGGGTCGTCATCATTGGCTGCAAGTCAAGGATTTCATTTTCATCTTCGTGTTCATGTTCATCATCCTCGCTTTGCACGCGCTGGAGGTCCGGTGACTCCTCAGACTCTGACTCCTGCATCAGAAGCTTGTCCAAGAATTTAGCCTTTTTCTCCAGCATGTCCCGCAGTGGAATATTTGGGCAGGGGTTGTCAGGGGTCCATTCCAGAAATGAAGCTATCTCCTGCTCACTTGTGAACGTTTGTGTATAGCCATGTGTGTAGCCAGTGGCTCTGGAAAGCATGAACACAGAAGAAAACCACCCATGCAAAAATCCGATCATAGTCAGATCACTGGAAAATGGAGGCTCGGCGCACTGAACAAGCCAGGAGATGTCTTTCAACTTCGTGTCCTCTGAGCCTGAGCCCACAAACTCCGGAGACCACACCCAGAGAAGCCCCTCCTCGCCCCAAGAATACTCGGTTCGAAACCCAGGCAGCAGCAGCTCCAAAGCCATCGTGCACAGGGTATTTCTTGGGTCATGCTGTTGCCCAAGATAACACAAGCAGCCTGAATAAGATATCTGTTTGCGAATTTGTGCTGAGTAGGAGGTCATGCCCTCAAAGACCGTTCGCAATCTGGCCTGCAGTTTCCTGAGTCAGCTCTCAACAGCTGAAACATCTGGCAGAGAAAGTTTGCAGCCGAATGCACTTCCTCTTGATCCACGTAGAGGTTGTCCATGACATTGCCACACTCACGGCAGCAATTGAACAAATGACGAATTGGGGTTTCAGGTATCTTCTGGTACCATTGCGAATTCCTCCAATGTTGGGAACCGAGCTTTCGGTGACACTTGGGACATTTCATCGTCACCGTGAGAGGTCACAGACACACACGCTATCTGGATCTAGCCTGAGACTGAAGCCACCTGTCAATCTTAACCAGCAATGGTGACAATTGAGTCCTGACAATCTTAACCAGCAATTGTGTTAAACGGCACAGGAACCGGAAGTGTAATTACTAGCGCTGGGACGACCTCACATACATCAGGCCCTGAATGATCAGAATAACTTCCCAGTTCTGAAATTTGGCACGAAAAGCTGCAGAAAGGACGAATCATGCTCCGTGACTAGACTAATAGCATTATCATC
Organism: Symbiodinium sp. clade A Y106; assembly: GCA_003297005.1. Lineage (NCBI taxonomy): Eukaryota > Dinophyceae > Suessiales > Symbiodiniaceae > Symbiodinium > Symbiodinium sp. clade A. Next base: position 56,912 of record BGNK01001852.1, on the reverse strand, counting down.
GACAACTCACTAGTGACACTAGTGAGACGTCACTGCCTGCTGTGACTCGAGGAACTCCAGCACCTGGGCTCCAAGCCATGGGAAGCTCTCTGTGTGTGTGATGTGTGTGTGTGTGCGCATGCGTCTGCTTGGGAGATTCTAGCATGACGAATTGCATTTCAAACTGACGTGGGGGAATTGTCAGTCTGTGTGACGATAATGAATGATCAAGTCACCAGCTGAGTATGGTAGTTAGTGTACGAGCACCAGAAGGTGCCATGGATGAAAGCTGAACATTGGAGCTTTCAGCTCTTAGTCAGCCGGGGCCGCAGCTCATATCAATTGAAGATGTTCCGCTCGAAAGCCAGCTCCGCTCGTGCTGCGAACTGTGCTTGGGCCACTTCGTTTCCTCAGCAGGCAGAACCTCACTGATTCAAATACTTGAGTTTAAAGGTCTGAAATTAATTACTGTACTGCCCGAAACGCGACAAGTTGCCCGAAGCGTTTCTGAGCCAATAAGTAAATACTGATTGATTCACTCATATGAGTCATGCATATTAAAATGGATTCAGAAGTGAATGAATAATGAACAAGCACCATGAGCTTGATCTGGCGTCGAAATCCACAGTGGGGGGCATTGCCCACGTTGTCGAAGGCCTCTACGACATCGTCAGGGAGGTCGTAGTCGGCGCAGATCTCCAGCCTCAAGTGCTTCAATACAAATTATCAGAAGGTTCAGCCCAGATGAATCTTAGCAATTGAAGCCGGCTGCATCAATTGCCGCGCTTCCTCCTCCTGCTGGTCCTCCTCCTGCTCCTCGTCAGCCTCCTCCTCCTCCTCCTCCACACAATTGTCGTGGGGATGCGGGTTCCACGCATTCAGGTCGGGTGGCGGGGCGGCGTGGACAATCGTTGCTTGAAAGACTTCCTCGACAATGCGTGGCAGCCTCTCCCAGACAGCATTCGACAGACATGTCACCATACGTTCAATTGCACCGGGACTTTTCGCGAAAGCCTGCTCAACGGTACTCAACGGGGGTTCGGTAGCCGGAGGAGGTAGAGGTGGTGGCTGGGGGGGAAATGGAGGCGGTGTGGGCTGCTTCGGAATTGCTGCGAATCCTCGGTTTGCCACTCCAGATCCACCTGGGTCACCTTTGTTGGCCTTTGGCGGAACAGCCGGTTCTGGTACCTTTGTCGTGAGGTGGTGTCGGAGGTGGCAGCGGCAGCAGGGAACCCTGACCCTTTCCTTTCAGTTTGGCAGTTCCTTTGCCACCTTTGTCCACTGGACGCGCCTGTTGCGGTGGCTCCTCATCATCCACCGTCGCAGCTGCTGGCTCATCGGACACTGCTGCAGGCATTGCTTTCACAATTCCTTTCGCTGCTGTTTGTGGCCTTGCCTTTGGTGCTTTTGAAATTGTCGGGGTCTTCGGGGGCCATTCTGGAGCGGGCACCGGTGGCTTGGCAAATTTCGGAAAAGCGTCTCTGCTGAAGGATGCGTCGCCACCCCGCCCCGGAAGAGGACCTGTCTCGTCTTCAGCATGTTCATCCTCCAAGATCTCAACACTAACACGTCTTCTTTTGGCTGGAGGCTCCTCAGATGGTTCGCATGATGACACAAACACACAAACACACAGACACACACACACACACTTACTTTGAGAATGCAATGCGAAACTCAATTGTTAATTGTTGCACAGTGAACTCTTTTTGTCATTTGTAGAATTGTAATTATAATTGTACAAACCGAAACAAGTAGCAGTGCTGCTCACTGCTCCCAGCTGCTTCATCATCACGCTTCTTCGGCCGCTGCTTTTGCCTAACACTCTTGGCAGCAAGGTCCCGGGGATGCTCCTCCATTCTTTTTTCAAGTTCCTGAGTGTAACTGGTGGCATTACAGATTGACAACAGCCAAGTGGAATCAGTGGTCATCGAATATAAGTCAGTTATCTTATCATTCGAGTCAAGCCACTCGTCAATGCAAGCGTAGCATTGCCGACATGGACTCTCTGCCACACACTCCAAGCATCACGCAAGCTTTGCCTCCATTCACTAATAGACCACTTTACCGGCAAGAGGTCCTTCTGCTTCCTGATCATTGTCCAAACGTCAAATTTCAATTTCACACTTTGGCGGGACCTATTGACATACTACAATTACTACAAATTGAACAATTGAGCTTGGATCTGCCCAGCGACACGTCAATGCCGTTCATGAACTGCGCAAGTAATTCTTCGTTGGAGTCCAGGGGGCTAGCGTGTCCAAAAATGCGATGCAGTTGATGCCGGCGACCTGCACATCCACAAGCGTGTGTGGGTGTGTGTGCACACCCAGGCGAGCTAACAAAACCGCACTAAACTTTAAACACAATTGAGTCACAGTCAATTGACAAATGAGTCTGTCGTTCGATTCAGCAAACCGTGAAATCCAGCAGAACAAAAATACACACCAAAAAACGCCGACCCAGTAACTTTGAACAAAGCCATCAGCAAGGCAATCATTGCACACGTCCTGTGGTAGCCCGCGGAGCAACGGATCCTGACGAGCTGTGAGCACTGTAACTGGGATTCATTCATGCTTTGATTGACTGAGTGGCGGCCCAAGCAGGCGCATCGCCTTCTCGCCACAGTTTCGTGCATTTTCTGGGGTGTCTTCACGTGGTCGCCAACAGTTCCGTTTCTATTTTGCTTCCAAGATGCTCAAACTCCAAACTCCTATGGGGCCAGCAGGGAGACTGACTGGCTGGACCGAGCAATATTCTGAACAGCAATGGAAGTTTCACTGACCGGGACTGGGGCTGGAGAAACACTGAATGTTACACATCCAGGTGCCTGTCTGTTTCACGTATGACTTGCATGTATCCATGCCTGTTGCTCAAGGTTCGAGCAGAGTACGATCTTCAGTGCGCCTGTCGTAAAAAGAGACTTGAAACAAATAATATATGAATCCTTTCAGATTCAGTTTGGCTTGACTTGACCCAGCTGTGTTTCATGTCCCAATGGGGCCAATTGTTGCGATTGGCTTGACTTGACCCAATTGTGCTTCATGTCCCAATAGTGCCAACAGACAATTGACAATTGTTGCGAATTGAACTGGTATTATGTAGTAGTACTACAGCAACATACTCTTCTATTGCTTCTGCTGTGCTCTGAGGCGAACAAGCTTGACAAGAACAACACATCGGCCGGGTCCCAGAACTCACAATTGTCATTGTTGTGTTCATTCATTCATAGCACCCAGAGCATCTGTGTGATCGACTGCATAAAGTCATGCAGCTGTGTGTGCTGTTTGCTTCACATGTTGTCAGTTCCCTTCAGAAACCTGATGGTGCTGCCGAGTTTGCTCCAAGAACCATCACTAGTCTTTGTGCTGTGTTGCAGAATTGCAGCAGCTCCGCTTAAGAACAGCTTCTTCCTTTGCCATGTATAGATATGTCGGCCTTTTACATGGGGACAAGCATATTCTGACACTCATGTCAAAATTCCAGTGCAGTGGTGCTATTGCTTCTTCCTTGCTAGCATGCTGTCAGGTCAGGCCACGTCATTCTCATTTTTTGCTTTCACTGTCAATTTTGGCTCAAAGCAGATGTGCCCGAAGAACAGCAATGGGCTTTAGAAGCAGTCAAGAAATTACCGCCCACTTGGCCGGAGGTGGAAGGAAACCAAGTGAGCGATTGCTTGTTGCAGTTGCTGCAGTCTGATCTGCAATTGTGCTGGTGTGATCAATTGCTTCTCTTCAAAGCAAAGACCATGTTGGCGGCTCTGAGAGCTCCGTCACCCCCTGAAGTGCCAGCAAACAATTCTGATGACGATGACTCAGTCTTTCCAGCTGATTCATTTCAATTACGGTGGAACTGTGTCTGTGCTTGTCTTAGTGCATTGAAAACAATTGACAATCTCTGGTTTGCATAGTATGATATAATATAAAATAAATCATGTTGTTGCAACCCAACTGAGGCGACTACTTGCTGGCTGACGTGCAGGTGCTCTGTGACTTGGAGATTGACACAGCAGAATCGCGGTCAACATGGCAACAAGTGAAGAATCTCTTGGCTGGCTTGCTACAGTCGAATGCGCCACGTCCAACCCATGGCCAAAAGGGGCCGGGCAAAACCAAGAGTGCTTTTCAGAGGTGGCACAAAGAAAATACTTACTAGCTGCTTTCTGTAGTCAGCTGTCGCTCCTGCAGTGCTGCTTCGGCTTCAAGTGTGTTTGCCTCAATTGCTCAAGGGTTCGGTTTCAGGAACGGCAATACACAGCACATGCTCATGGCAGGCCAACTGCAGCAGCCCATGCCCGGAATGATGATGGAAGGGTATCCTTACATGAACATGAACGCCGGCATGATGGCCATGAACTCGGGGATGAATGTGCCCGTGATGAATCCATGTGCTGGCATGCAGAATATGTCAACGTCCATGCCAAAACCGGGAATGCCCAGTCCGGCTGCAGTGATGCAGGGCAATCCGCGTGGAATGATGCAGGCTCAGGCCCATGCTGCAGCGATGCCAGGATTCTCCAACGCAATGAATGTGGATGATGATTCGGAAGAGGACGAGGAGGAACCCGACCCAGCAGCGGAGCAGCATCAACAGCAGCAGCAGCTGGTTGCGGGACCTCCTTCAGCATCGGTTTCGGGAAATGAAGCGAAAGCCCCGCCACCGAGCACCGGTGGGTCTTCCTTTGCTGCCGCCCCCAAGTTCGGTTGCCAGCTTGTACAACAAAGGGGAGGACGCCACTATCACTGGGAGCTCTTCGGTGTTGAAGGGTCTTCCAAGGACACGGCTTGTCCAAAGCCTAGATAAATTGCACGGCGAGCTGGAGGCGGGACTAGCATTTTGCGCTTCTGTCACTAGTGTTTGTGTCTGCATTTTCCACTTTGTTCCAAGAACTTGAGAAGCTTCAGCGGATCTCGCGGCAGGGTACCTTTGGCAGGTGAGCCAAAGAGGACTCTTGGTGCTTCTATGGATGCTCACGAGGCTCAGGCTAAGTATCCGGATCAGCCATCTCCGCGACTTGTCAGATGATCTCAATTGTTTTCCAGGTAACTTTACTTCTGAGGGAATGGCGAGTTGTGGTATTTTTCTGTTATTGCAGTTCTACTTGATGATTCAATTCATTGACTGACAGTGCGACTTGACCTTTGCCAATTTGCTTTGCAGGCGTGACATCCTACGACGAGCTAAACCGACGATTCCACATAGCATTTGGTCGTGTCCAACGTGCTGAACCACAGGAACTCTCGGCGCGCTTGCAGCTTGCCCCTCAATTTGACTGACTCTGCGGTAGAGGAGCCTGCTCGAGGGTATGGATGGCAATTCATTCATGAAACCTGTCACGCTTTGTTTGGCGAAGGCTCCAGGTTCAGGTGATGTTGGCAGGATGCTGCAGGAACAAAGAGGGCCAAGAGCAACAATGCCGCCACCAAGTGCACAGCCACCAGCTGTGGCAGCAAGTGCAAGGCGAGCTGTACCGGCAAAGGCAGCTCTCCCGCCACAAGCCAAGGCCATCACAGCCGCCCCGATCGTGCAGAGTCCCACCTGCACGATCAAATTCTGGCCCACCTCAGCCGGTAGCTCCTGCAGCAGCCCAGGCAACACTTCCAGCAGTGCCCTCTGAACAAGGGGCCTCCCACAGCGCAGACCGGAACAAGGGAGGCTGCTGTGCTTCAAACAATTGCGGCTGCTCCCGATGCGGCAGCCGGACCCCCAGCCGCCCTTGCACTTGGGACACTTCAGCAGGACCAGCAGATTCAAGCATAGGCGGAAACGATCGAGCTGCCAATCTGTCTGATCTGTCAGGACAGCATGGATGACTGAAATCGTGTTGCCTCGGCTCCATTGCTCACTTTGGTTTCTTGATGAGTGCAATTGTCAATTGTGTTGTCAGGACAGCATGGACGAGTCCGAGTCGGTTCTACTGCAGCTACATTGTGCTCACTGGTTCCATGATGATTGCATTCGCCGGTGGGCAGAGTCGACAAACACTCGGCCGGGAAGCCGGTGCCCGCTGCGCTGTTGATGGACCAGCACGAGGCATTAGATCAGGATGGTGACCATGGCTTCGAGATCCTGGAGAACCACGAACCCAATACAAATTTTGCTTGAGTGGCAGCTAGTAGATCAATACAGCAGTTGCACAGCATTTCATTGTGTTTCATGGGTATGGCACTTCAACAAGCTTCAATCCTTAAGATAATTGTCTCGGGGGCCCAATGCATGCCAATGGCTGTTGCGCTGATGATCGATCATGATTGCTGCTGATTTCAGTTCCGACACAAGGCTGTGTTCAAATCCGTGAGGGGTGCGCGGAACAAGGGTGAAAACAATTGCAATTGCTGCTAGCTGCTGTCAGTTCAGTGTCATGTGGGCGTTGCAAGTTCTCATGTGGCTGTTCATCTGTGAGTGGTTGCAGACATTTTGTCTCTTTCAGTCATTTCGCCTGGCGTGAAGATGCGGTTCTACAATTGGACTTTTCCTCGGACGCAACAGTTCCAAGGTAGTGGTCAACTCTAACCTACATGGCTCAGGGGTCGTGTGCTAGGACTTCCACATTTGAAGTCACAGGGTTGTAGTAAAACTATGGGCCATGGCTGAACCATCTTTCCAGCATGTGCCCCCAAATGCGGACTCTCTGGTCATGGAAGCTCTTGCCGTGGCTTTTGGGCCGGTGGCAGATCGGAATCCCGATGATTCGCAGCTGTACTGGGATCTGGACTATGTCATGGACAAGCTTCTGGAAAATGGCGAGCAAAACGCTCTGTGCAAACATGCTAAGACGCTGAAAGAGCTTTGCTTGTCCGAGGATACACTGACAGAGAAAGGTTTGCATTATCTTCATTGAACTGCAGGCCACAATGTCAGAAACCGTAGTCTGCATTGTAGGCCAATTTATCAACTTAGCCTCCACAATTGTCAGTGACTCAGATTGATTCATGTGAAATGTGGGCCTGGTTCAGGACAACCATGTTTAATCGCAACTGTGCATCTACCATGCTGCTCATGATTTTCTTTGCAGTGCTGCTGGACAAAAGCCAAACTCCGTCCAAGACGACATACCTCTGGAATATGTTCCAGACAATCACCGTCGAGGCTACAGCCCAGGCATATGCGGCTTGACCACATGGCTTCAGAATCGATGTGCATGGCACTGCTGGGAACCATATCCTCATCTTGCAGCCAAATGCAATGGTCTTGGGAGTGCAAGACTTTCTTTCCTCACTACATGTTTCACTTCTAGGCTTCTAGGCTCTTGGAAGAAGGTTTGGGACCACATGTACATGTACTCAGAAGCCCTTGTGTCAGGCCCCTGGCAAGAAGAAGAACTTCTGCTTTTGGATGTGCTTGCTTTTCTCCTCAGTTCCTCGAAGTTTCGCCGATCCAAAAACATAAAGCCCTGGAAAAACCGCAGTTTGGATGCTCTGACACAATTGCGAACCACTTTGTTCCAGCTTCTGCATGCATGGAGCTATTGCCCACAGCATTTAGCATCTGAAGGCAAACAATGCTTTTGTGAGAGCAGTTCCGTCGAGACGGATGTCAGGGCGACGAAGGAGGCTGGTACTGGTTACGGTCGGATCCGACTACATGATTCATGTCCGGTTGCTAATTCACTTGAAAATAAAATATCAACAAGTCTTGCATTGCCGGCCGTTGACAATTCATTGAGTGAGTCATTGAATTGCATTGCAGGTCTGCCGACGATGGAGACGGAGAAAACCCTCGGAGGAAACTGTCTGTTCACCAGATTTGGGACTTCATAGAACAAGCACGCGACGCAAAGGTCTCCATGATGAAATTGGCTGAAATCAAAGCGACGGACAGAGAAGCCGGTGTCAAGCCTGGCTCAGTTTTTCTTTGGCAGCGGGAACTTCTGAGTATGTACAAGCAAGAAAGCTCGTTGTCATTTCTCGGTGTTGGGAAACTTTGCATGGTCACTGATTCTTCACACCACAGTACAAAAGATTGGCTTGTCAGCCTTTTCTACAACAGTTCCGCCAACTGTTTTGGGCATGCCACTGCTCAATTTGTGAACTCGGCCAAAGTCCTCCGCCCTGGACAATATGAGCTGCTCCCGGAAGTTGAACGTCTGGCTGCACGGCGGGAAGTCGAATGACTCGCCACCCTGAAATTCTTCCAGGCTGTCAGCAGTCAGCGCATCAAAATTGCCAGGTTGCAAAGTTCCGATTTCCAGCCGGACTCTCAGCTGTTGTCCATGTTGGCCCCGTTGAGGCCGGGAGACCGTGCAGCTTTTCGTGGTGCAGATTGCAAATGATCCGTGCAGATGACCCAGACACTCTGCACTGCATGAACTTTGATGCACAGTCTGCAGACATGATTCCGATGCTTCACATATTGATGGATCAAGGCAGCACCGCCAATGCACCGCCAATGCATCTTTCTTGGACCAATGCTTGCTCGTACATTACAGTTACGACAAAATCCATCGGCTTCACCGAGATATACAAGGACCTCTCAGAGGACAACTCCAAAAAATGTTCTCCTGACGATGTTTATGTGGACTCTCAATTATAAACCGTTTGGGTCTGGAGCATTCTTCGCAGAGAAACAGGATGCTTTGGAATCCTTTTTGCAGATGCACAACGAGGCCAGGCTGTTCCAATTCTGAATGCTTTTATATTAGCATAAATGCAGTTCTCATAGTAACTCAGCCAGGAACGCGAAGTCTTTGGGAAGTACACGACTCGCATTGCTTTCGAGTTTGGCATGGTGGGAGCTTCGGACCACGATCTTTGGAGAGCACTGCCGGAAAAACTGACATCCTGGCGAATCAAGGGGAGTTGCGCGAAACCGTCTCGGTGGGTTTCGTGGAAGGACATTTGCGGAGTTGACACTGATGGCGGAGTACTTCAATGTGACACAACCCCACAAGAATTCCAAGCGGGAGTTGTTGAAGCAGTGTCAAGCCGTTTTCGGAGAAGAGTTTGCTGAAGCTTGCCGTGAGGCTGCAGAGGAACACGATCAGAAGCCTCGCAATTATGATGCAGATGTGCCTGATGGGTTTGTGTCAGCATTGCTCGACAACATGGAACCCTCGGAAAAGCAGGATTTCCAGGACCTCGAGAAATCCTTGATGCGACAGGAACAGCAGGCCATGCAGCAACGTTGGCAAAACATGTGGGATGAGAAGGTTGCAGAACAAAAGGCATCTTGGCAAGACCTTCCAGTGAATTTCTCAGCTAGGCTCAGACTCAATTGTTGTGATATTTTGTGTCCTCAATTGCAATTGTGACGACTTGCTTGCAGGCCAAAAGGGCCAAGAGAGCTATGACAAAAGCAAAAGCCAAGTCCAAGCCGTGTGCCACAGGAAAAAGCAAAGGCATGGGCGCTGGCAAAGGCAAGGGCATTGGCAAAGGCAGGGGCATTGGCAAAGGCAAGGGCCGTGGCAAAGGCAAGGGCCGTGGCAAAGGCAAGGGCCGTGGCAAAGGCAAAGGGTTTGGAACAGCCACATCCTTGCAAGGGCTCGCTCGCAGGCAAGCAGCTGCACGAAAGCGCAAAGCGCAGGTGCTCGAGCAAACGCCCGGACCAACAGTGGAAGAGGATCCAGTTGTGGCCGCTGAACTCAAAGAGGAGTTGGAAGGCCACTGGACGAGGAAGCAGAAATTGAGTCATTCCGGCCTGTCTTCTCGGTGGAGCCGGAACACTCCGAGGCATGTGCTCCGGAAGCAGAACAAGATTGTGCTGCCAGAGCTGATGGTGATGCCGGGCGTTGCCCCGAAGAGCCATCAGACGTTGCCCACGAGGAAACAGCAGTGCAGGCACAGCCATCCAAATGGGACCTTGCCCGATCCAATATCGGGGCCAAGGGAAACTGGAATGGCACAGGCCTCCTCCTCCAGCGGATCAGCCCCTGCGCAGGCCCTTGATCCTGCTTCGCATCATGGGCAGGCCTCTCAAGGTGGTCCACGCGAGCATGGTCCACACCTGAATAACACTCCCGAGTTCCTGTCGGAGTTGGAACCACCAGAAGACTTCGGGTTGCGTCTCAGTTTCAACGATCATCGCTTCAAAGCCGAGATCATGACAAAGGAGTATTTGTCACGCGAGAGGAAAAAGTCTTGCAGCAAAAGCTTTGTTAATGACAGATCAGAGTGGAAGCAAGCACTGGCCCAAGTGCATCGCTGGGCATGGACAGAGTGGGAGCAGGCCAAACCCGAAGGCAACTGCCGCCTCATTGTCGGCCTAGTACTGTCGCTGAGGCTATTCTGGAACGCCTTGCCCCGATTATCGACGCAATGCCTCCGCCTACAAAGTGCGCCAAGAAGCTGCCTCTTTCAATTGTGTGTGATGACACATCACAGGGGAGAACACGTCAGCAGGTAGCAGATTGCTGTCAACTGAATTTATGTAACTAATGTGTTCTTAGCTTCAAGTGTTCGATTCAAGAAATTCGCAGGGAGTTCATACAGTAAATGTGAAACTGCTCCTGCTGTCATAGCATTCGGGCAACACGTTCACAATGGCTTCAGCTATAGNGATTCAAGAAATTCGCAGGGAGTTCATACAGTAAATGTGAAACTGCTCCTGCTGTCATAGCATTCGGGCAACACGTTCACAATGGCTTCAGCTATAGTCTGTTGCACGGAGGCTCGAGTATAGTGCTGAGGGTTTAAAGTTTAAGGATACTCCACAATGAAACCCGGTGCTATGTATGCAGTCAACTGAGTCTTTACAATTCGCCTGAAGTCTGCAATTGAATGTGACATGACATGAAGTCTCACCATGGTTGTGCAGCAGATTGCTCGGGGGGACAGCGATCAGCAAAACAGACTGTTCGGTGGTATGAGCTCATGTGTGTGATTTGCAGGCAAGCATTCAGTCATTCTGTTGTTCAAGCTGGATCAAACTCATTCAAACGTTTATGTGTGAATACAAACTGTGACAGTGCTACCCGAAGTTGCACTGACTTTATGGAGACTATGTTTCGTGAGTGAGTCACCAACATGTTCAGTTTCCAGTGGCCGTGCCAGCATGTCATGGGATCATCGCTGGTCTTCAGTGGTAGTGCTGGGCCTGTGCAGCCAGCACGCAAGAAACGCAAAAGGGAAACGAAAGGCAGCAGCAATGCCTCATCATCGTCATCTCAGTTGGAAGGTGAACCGTGTACCCTTCTTGCCCTGACTTTTACAGGTGCAGCTGCAGTTGAAACTGTTGAGCGATTTGACGCTTGGGTAGAAGACCTGTTCCAGCAAACATCGCAGTTGCAATGCTCGCATTTCCTCCCATTTGCTTCCTTGTGTTTCTCCCCCAGGCCGGAGTCAGTTCAAATGCTTTGTCATTTGTTATGGGTCACAGTTTCTGAAAATATCCCCAATTGATTTTGCTGGCCAGGTCCACAGAGCCTTGGTGTGAAGAGCTGACGGTTGCGAGGATCCTGGTGCAAAGTTTTTGCGCTATGACCAGGACTTCAATGTTGGCAGAGTGGCCATGAAATGGCATGGGCTGATTGGGTTGGCTTATCGCGGCTTGAAGAACCGAGCCATCGATTGTCAGCTGATGTGCATTATTGGCCGTGCCTATGACAACAGAGCCAAATTGTTCCAGGTTCAACCGATGTGGGACCTCATCCATGTGCAGGGTTGTTGCAATACATTGAATACTGTTCTGGGAATGCCAAACTTTCCAAGAAGTTGATTGAATACGGTCTCCGGGGATGCAGCTTTGACATAGCCTACACTGCCCAACATGTTGCTGGCAAAAGGGTTGAGATTGTTTCTGGGTGCAGCGACATGAAAACAGGGCCTTGCATTGGGCACCCCATGCTCCTCTTTTGTCATTTTGTGCTCAGCTTATTCCCAACGTGCTGAAAGCAACGGCTGGGGGCTCACGGACTGAGAGGGAGTTTGTATACAGGGGAAATTGTCAAGCCCTGGTCTGCTCGCTTGGGATTTTCCTGGGATGAGCATGTGACTGCTGCCCTGTGCTGGAAGAGCCCCTCAGCTCCTGTATGCCGCACCTCGAGTGCCTCAAAACAGTTCTGTCCTTTTGTGGCTTCGAAAAGACTTGCACCTACATGGGTGCATTTAATGGGAAGTCAGTGAAACCACTGCAACTCTGGCATTTGCCTGGGTTTCTTCGGAGCAGTATGTTCACAATTCAGAAATCAGAAGTGAGTGAAGTCCAGATGTCACTCGAGGCATGTGCTCCGGAAGCAGAGCAAGATTGTGCTGCCAGACCTCTGACTCTGTTTGCCAGAGCTGATGGTGATGCCGGGCCCTGCCCCGAAGAGGCATCAGACGTTGCCTATGAGGAAACAGCAGTGCAGGCACAGCCATCCAATGGGACCTTGCCCGATCCAATATGGGGGCCAAGGGAAACTGGAATGGCACAGGCCCCCTCCTCCAGCGGATCTTTAATACCGGCCTGGACTTTTTCTCAATACTTTTCTTGGACTTGTTCATCATAGTTATCCGGAATCAGAGTAGATCATCAGTATTATCCGGAATCAAAGTTGATTTATTCACCAATGATGTTGCATTTTGATGAATTTTTGTGGCATTTCGATGAATTTTGTGGCACTTTGATGAAATTTGTGGCATTTTGATGAATTTTGTGAAAACCAGCCCTCAGGATCCAACCCTACGAATCCAACCCTACGAACGAGCACACTGATTGATCGAGTCGTGCAAGCTGGCAAGTGGCAATGTCCAGTCATGATTCATGGGTTTGTCATGACACCTGCTGCCCATTGTGTCCTGGAGTCAGGAGGGGGACAGGAAGCACAGCAAGCTTGAATGATTCATGCTGCAGTTCACTATACGGTTGCCGTAAACGTGACAAGAAGTGGCTGTTGCATTCAGACCTCACCACTGTCACCAGCTTTGTGGCCTCAGTTATGCAGCACCTTCGATGACCGCTTGACGCGGGACAGGTTAATTTGTCGCAGACGATGCGACCGACCGATCAGAGCCGCTCATCATGTTTTGCCAAAATCGCCAAGGTCGGACTGCCGTCTGTGAGCTTACCGTGCGTTTCCTGGCATAACATGTTGCCACAAACGCTGTCGTGAGTGTTTCCTGTCAGGTTTTGTTCAAAGATTGCAGGTGCCCATTAGCAAAGAACTCGTAGCATGGCTCGTCAGGGACGCAGAGATAACTCCAGGTCTCGAAGCCGTGGTCGAACCAGGAATTACAGGGGCCGTAGCAGATCCAGGCCATCACAGCATCAACGACGACCGGACTCGTTGGAGCTACCCAGGTCCTGGAAGTCCACTCCTACCGAGTATGACAGCAATCGAGAATACGGAGTCAATCTGTCCCGTCAGGTGATTTCGAACAAATTTACCCGTGACCTACAGATTGACGGTGTGGACATTTTCGATGTTCGCCTTGCTCAGGTCATGACAGGTGGCTTAAACAGTTGGGGCCTTCGTTCGTTAGCCAACGGCAGACATACAGTGCGGGAGCCATTCAAATCGAGACAGGAAGCCATCACAGCAGGGACGTTGATGAGATCGTTGAGAGGTGACAATTCTGCTCAGGGTACAGGTGCCGACCTCAATGCGACCCTGACCTACATGACTAAGAACATGTTTCCAGGGCAGGACCCATACTTGTGGGACAACCGCTACAATGCCATCAAAGGGGAGCTGGCTAAGGTCGTTGTTCAGAAAGGCCCGGTTGCTGCGAATCAGTCCATGTTGCAGCAGATTCAGGACCTTCAACGTGAGAACGCTAGACTGAAGAGTGCTAGATCTGGAGCCCCAAGTCCCGCCGCATCCACCGCACCAAGGACCCCGATTCTCACACCTCCACCGAAAAGCAAGAGGCCCCCCCAAGGCCACCGTCACACCGAAAGCCGCGGCTACACCTAAGAGCTCAGGGGCCCATCCAATGCCGCCTTCTTACCGCGGGCCCAAGGATCGTCACAACACCACAAAGACACCAGACAACACAATTAGGAGTCTCGAGGACTGTTGGCATTCTCGGCGCATGGATGAAGCAGGTTCAGACCAGGAACACGAACCCGTTCAGGAGGAAGCCAAAGACGATGACGCCACAGTCGTTCCCAGCCCTGACTTTTAGCCATCAGGTGTACCGGATCAGGATTTCGCAGACCCTTTGGAAACCGTCCAAACACAGATCAGGTACCCTTTCTCGACGAGTGTAAAGTCGATAACCACAAGTTGGCTACCATTGGCTACCATCAATGCGTGGATTTCACATCGTGTTGGCAAGGAGAAGACGCCTAAGGTTCGGACGGCCAGTGACGAACTGGCAGCGGCTTTAGGCCGCGTACCTCCAGGGAACCGCCCAGCAATTGATGCTATAGCAGTCGGGTGGGGCTTGCCAGTTACAGCGGCCGCGAAGATAGGTGAATGCCCTTTGTGCAACCTCATCGCCACTTGCTGTGTGCTAGGTCAGTTGTGACATGTTGTGACTCCCAGCGCCGGACCGAACCAGAGCTAAACAGCTAAACGTTGCGCCAGCCACCGATTCTGTCAAATCAGTGTCGAGAGCTCAGATGGTTCGCTTTCTACAGGCATTTTTCCGATGGCTCGCGCTGATACTTCCAACACTCTTTCAGCTTTTGCCACACAGTATCCTGGATCGCTTTCTTTGGGTACGAGCTCGGCTTTTGCACAGGCCACTTTTTCAGCCAAAGGTTTCTTCGCTACAAAGTTCTTCAGCAAGCTTCGTCTTCTTTTCCATGCGTGTCAGGTGCCTTTGGTTACTCTTGGGAGTGGCATATACAGGAATCCGTCGTGTATGCCGGGACCACTCACATCGGCTTTCGTTCAGCTGCCCAACTTTATGTTGGGTCTTCTGGACAAACAGTACACCGGAGAGAGCTTGCCAGGCGATGTAAGCTGATTCAACTGAGTCGAGATCGGATCGCATATTATGAGCCAGCTCTGAAGATCTGGCACCGTCAAGGGAATTTTTGCCAAGGTATCTGCATCGTTCTACAGCAAGCCTCAGACACGGAACGCAGGTTGGCCCTGGAATCATCATTGATTCGGAGTTACCAGCCGAGTCTCAATGCACCGTGGGTACGACAACTGTTGAGCAGGTTGCGACTACATGAACCGAAGTTTGTGAGACCAGCTCCGACCACAGGGATCAGGTTCGTTCGCCGTGCTCATCGACATGCCAGGTATCGACACGCAGGAATCGTGCCCAGCAGCGAGAGTCTAGCCAGTCCTTCTGAGATCTGCGTTTCGTTGTATCGCTTAGGATCCAACGCCAAGACAAAGTTCGAAGAAGCAAGACTTCTCCGATCCAGGAACACTCCTTGGACTGCGTTGTATCTCAGGGCTCGACTTCTCAAGTTCGTGGATGAACCATGGCAGACAAGGCCCGGAAGTACTTGCAGAACGTTCTCAGGTATCGGAAAGAAGACCTACCCAGTCGCAACACATCTTTGATACTGTTGCCAGCAGCACGCGATCTTCGCGCTGAGGTTCGACTTCTCATTCGAGATATCATTCGAGTGGAGAGATGCAACTTTCCGCCATTGCACTTGCCTTCTGATAAGCTTATCCTGAAGAAAGGACAGCCATTCATTGACACAGCAGGTGTTCAACTACAGACCGTTCATGAAGAACTGGGTCAAGTGCACCTGCATCAATTTTCACGTAAGGTGCAAGAACACCGCCATCATTTCAGGACACCTGATGTGCGCAGCTGCCGACGTCATTCCGCGTTCTTGTTTAGCCACGGCGAACCTCGCCAACACCACCTACTTTTCAGGCAACAAGTTGCGCGCAGCTACTCTAAGGACTTTGCAAAATTGGTGCAAACGTTGGAAGCTTCCATCTCAGGTATCGACACGACTACCAAGGTGGGTGGATCAGCAATGGGAACTGCACCAACAAGCAGTGCAAACATCAGGTCATGCATCACGGGAGCCCAAGGCCGTGGCTCAGGCCATCCGACCCCTTCGTGCTTTAGTACTAGGGCCGGCGGATCATTTTCCCAACTCTTTGTTCATGGCATGTCCAGTCCACTATCACAAGCTGTTATGCAAAACGTTCGGCGATCCAGCGGTGTTCCAGCCTTGCAAGAACGGTACAGCCAGGATTGTTCAGCATTTACGACAGGACTTTGAGAATCAACACCCAGATTTGCAGGTATATGAATGGGCGTTTCAGTGGAACAAAGGCCTGCCGAACGCCAGGATCTTGCCGAAAGGATCTAGAATCTAAACAATTCAGCAAGGCGAGACCGGTCATTGCCTACACAAAGTGTTGGCACACCAAGGCAAGCTCATTTCTGGCTACCGCACTGTATTCTATCATGCAGATTCTATTTCCCCAAGGTTAACGTCAATTCTGTCATGAGTGCATTGCAACTAGCATGGAGACACTTGCAATACATGGATCCCAACGACGAGGAACAGGTGATGATCCGGACCTTATCGGATTCTTCAATTCTGTTCCGCATTCACGCATTTGTTCAGCTTTGCAGTTGACATTGTGCAGATTGCAAGAACACTTCGGGCAGCCAGCCGAAGATTTGGCCTTTCAGGTGGACCACACAACACGCACCAGAGGCCTGAGAATTTTCAAGGGACAGCGAAGATTCCGGGGATCCAACACCAAGGTGCTGCGGGTTCAACATGTCATGGAACTGACAGAGTTCTTGTCGCAATCTGCGTACTTCAAAGTAGGGCTGGATACCTACTGTCAGATACAAGGAGCCTGCATGGGATCACCGCTGGCACCTGTCTTTGTGCACTGGTAGCAGCAGAACAGGAATTTCTGACGATCCGGAGCTGACGTACCCATCTTGCAGATGCAGGTTTGCTACGCAGTTTCAGGTACGCGGACAACCGATGCTTTTCCCGGCGCCGTTCCGAACTTCAGACAGATTGGGCAAGATGACTTTGCCGACTTGATTTCTATGGGTTACCCATCGCACTTGAACATGTGCCAGGGGAAGAATTGCTAGGATCCATCACTTCGACGCAACAAGGGACCATCACAATGCAACAGCCCGCCAATGAGACGACGCTCCGATCGTTGCGCTCAGCAGATTCCAAATCAGCTGCACTTTCAAGTTTCAGTGCCAGAGCTTTGAGTATCAAAAGACCACTCGACCAGTCTGCCTGGTGCGACCACAGGTGGAGGACTTAATTGAAACTACCGTCGCCGGGGTTTTGATCAGACAGAGCTTTTGCAGCTTGCTTCGCGTTTTCGAGTATAAAAGCGTTTTTTCCTACCGAAGCAAGCGCAAGGCTGGTCAAAAGTTTTCTTTCTCTCTCTCTCTCTCTCTCTCCTCTCGCTCGCTCGCTCGCTCGCTCGCTCTCTCTCTGAGACATGTTGGCATTTGCAGCCTTGAGGATAACAGCTCAGCCCTACATGTCATGACGACACATGCTCAGCTTCAGTTCTCAGGTTACACTTGAATAGCTTTACTGTGCCTGACGCCATGAAACGTACAGCTGCACAGGCCGGCTTTCCGATCAAAGCCAGACAGTCTGCGTAACAGTATGCGTCCATGCAGACAGATGTACCAGAAACGAACCGATGGTCTTCTCGTTGGTATGCCATAATTCTGACAATGTCGACGCAGTGAAGAAAATCCTCACTTACAGGATCAGAGAAGGCACGGGACCAGCCCGCACCTACCCTGCTTTCAGTTACATCAGCGTGGCAGGCATATTCCGTTCACAGAACCGATCACGACATTGACCACTCTGGATGCAGTGCATTTCGTTCGGACCGCTCCTGACTTCAGGGACGCGAATGAGTGGAATCAGAACGCGATGAACATGTGATCAGGTGCATGTTGGACAAAAGGACCTTGCCAGCTCTCTTTCTTCCCCTTGCAGCTGTGCAGTTTGCAGTGCCTACATGTCATGTCGCAACTTCGTCACTTGTTCCGGCAGACCACTGTGCTCGAGCAAAACGGTAGGAACCATAGCATGTCCAGCTCAGCCAGCGAGGATCTAACCTGTGCATACGCAGGCTCGGACGACATCTGCAGCTCCGATTACGCTTGCAACTCTGAGGATATCAAGACAGCAAACCCGGAGCGAGACGACGACCCAGATTCTGCAGAACTATCCAACGGCTTTGACCATGGGTCATGCATGTCAGGTTCGGAAGAGTCAGTTTCACAAGCCGTGCCATGTCAGGGCCAGACACCAATCGAGACACCATGTCAAGCAGCAATTCCGTCGACGCATGGAAGCCACTAAGGTTTTGAGTGACGGTTTTGTATGTGCCTAACAGAGCACAACTCATGCTGAGCTTTCTGCAGAAGCACGGTGATCGCAGTGTTCAGGAAACACCTGGCCCCAGGAAACGCTTCCCGAGTACGCTTCAGCTTGTTCAGCAAGAAATCTTCAGCAGGTCACCGGCAGTGAATGCAGTCAGACATGTCAGGATGGATAATCAGGAATCACAGCTTGTTTCCCCTCGAAAGAGGGGTGGGTGTGTGTGTGTGTGTGCGTGTGTACACCCTGATTCTAAGCTAAGGGTTCTGGCAATGACTTGCAGATTTCATTATGTTTGGAAAGCAGGGGTGTCAGGCCCACCATACCTACCTGACGCAACGAAGCTATGGTATGGTGGGGGAAGCATCGGTTGGCCACCGGTGTGTACCTGCTCGATGAACGTACACAGCATCTAACATCCTCGCTGTACATTGCTTCCGTCCTATCTGTGATTTCGCTGAAGGTCTTAAGATCATACATCCTGACAGGTGTGCCATCATACTGAGGTTAATCGCGATGGATTGGAAAATAAGGGCAAAAGCCGTTGGATATATCAGCTTACGCCACTTCTCCGTGTGTGTGCGTGTCGCGTTTATGTCTCAAATCTCTGTGCATGCATTCCAGATTCTGGATGGGGCAGCAGCTGCAACACTCAGTCAGATGGGCAGCACTGGCTCATGGGATCAAGACATGATTACGTCGGATTGTGCAAAGCTAGATTATGACACTCCAGGCCATCAGCCTCAGAGTGGAATTGTGTTTGTGCGCAGGCAGAACAGGGCCAAGATCTTTCCTCAGCAGTGGCCACCACGCACCTCCGGCTGCACCAGTTTAGGGATAGTGCATGATAGTGCAGCACTCAAAATGGCAAAGTCGTTGCGCGAGTCCCCAATTCTTGCAGCACCTCGACCATCAAGTCTGTTTGTGTAATCAGGCAGTCTTACACCCCCGCCCTCAAATGTATTTATTCTGGTATTTATGGAGCATACTGATGCACAATTATTTGCACTTTCTCGGGTTCCATTCCGAGGTGCACAATGACGGGTCAAGGTTCCCGTCCAGCATATGAAAATAGATGCAGTATTCACGGCTCCCTAGCCAAACAGAAAAAAGCCGCTTGTTTAAGCAAGAAGTTGGTGACAGTATCATCAGCGAACGTTCGGAATCTTGAATGTAGCTCCCAATAAGTGTGGTCCAAGCAGGGCCACCAGGGTTCCCCCAAGCATTAGTGGGATTCACAGCCACACCCCAATTGCTTCCCCCAAGTACGGAAATGCAGGACGACGGCAGAAATTCTTTCCATCAAGTACTGGCAGGATTCCAGCATTCCAGGGATTTGTGAGAGTGGCAAGAATGCCTATTGAGAACCAGCAAAACTGTTTTCCACAAGTACTGGGGGGATTCAGGAACACGCGCTTGTGCTTCCGCCCACCTACCCGCGGGATTCAGAAGGACGGCATGCTTGCCTGCCCAGATGTACTGGCGCGATTCAGGGTTTGTCGAGGCCTAGACGTTGCACATGCAGTGGAATATATGGTCACGCGCTCCGCGCCCCCCCCTTGCCCCCCAAAGGTCAATGGTCAGGATATAGGTGGGGCCCCCCCTCCCCTGTGGTGTGGGGTGTGGGGTGAGCATGGGGTGTGGAGTTTAGGGTTTACGGTAAAAAACTATAAGGCTTCGAGTCGACAAGGGCTTAGGGAGGATTTGGGGTGTAGGTTCGTTAGGGTTGACGGTTTATGTTCTGCTTTGGGCTTAGAGCCTGCATTTAGATTTAGGCGGGGTTTAGGGTTGGGTGTGTAGGGTGCAAAGTACCGGTTAAGGTCAATAAAAGCAGGAGCACGCGCATTATAGGGTTTATGGCTTGCGTAGGGCTTGCGTGTGACCCCTGGCCGCCCCCAGCACCACCCCACCGTCCAGCGGCAACGACCCCGACCCCTCTTCTTACACCCGCCAGCCCGGCCCCCCCCCTACCAGACCACACCGTTGGCGGGGGCCGGGAAACGACAGACGCCTGACCATATACAATGAACTCGGAAGTACGTTTTGCTCGTATGACTTTTCTTTTTGGTTCCAGGTTGTCAAGTGTGCAAGCCGACCTGCTTTCATGGCTGCACACACCCAGACACATTCACGTGACCGACATCTTGTCCTCTGCATAAGCTCTTACGACATGACCTGACGGTACCGGTGCGCGCTCTGTGGCAAGATTGGCCACGAGAGGTGTACATTGTACATGTTCGTTGCCTGGGGCGAAGCAGCTTGTCACCCTGATGAACATGTCCATTCTGTGACACACTTGTAGGGTTGAGGCGGGAGCACGCGCATATTTCGCTTCCTCAGGATCTAACTATTAAGTAAGAGTTCTGCTTCCTCTAAGAACGTTGCCCGTATCCACCGCTTCAGGGGACTGCACGAGGTCCCCTCTGCGAGTAAGATGGCGATACATCCTGTGCCCCGCCGCCCCGCATGCCGAATGCCTCCACCACTGCAGATCGCTCATTCAGCTTTCTGCGACTCCTCGGCCTGCTTTTTGCGGTAGTTGCAGCCCGACGCTGCTAGGCAGTCTTGGGTGATGGCCAAGACTGCCGAGGTAGAGGACTGCGCAGGGATCTTGCAATTGGAGCTTTTCATGCAACCGCCCTCAACGGCACAGGAGGTGAACCGAATCCTGGACCCCACTGACCAAGATTGGAGTCTGACTCTCGGATGCGGTTTTTGTCGTGTGCGGAGGTTGCCCTTCAACTGCCGCCTGCATGTAAGCGCAATGAACTGTAACTTTTCATTCGCAGGCCGGGTTTCTCGTACGGCAGGGAGTGACCGCATCATGAAGATTGTTCAAGACATTCTCGTGCGCACCTTTCACGAGCTCGCGTCGTACTGTAGCAGCCTGCGAGCTTTTACAAAGCACATTCAGGCAGAGAAACGCAGACATGGTGGGTCAGATTTTGATTTGGGGTGGTTGGTTGTTGAGTTGGAGCCTGGGGTGTCGAAGCGCAAACTGAAAGCGTGTTTTGCATGGCCGTGCCGTTGATTTGGGCGGAATCTCCGTCTAAAAACCTCATGAGTATTGCGCTTGAAGGTGTTTCTGAGTCAAAACACGGCGGATCCTGTTGACATATCCTGAGAAGTCCTGCACTGTATGGAACAAGCCTAGAGCTTCAGAGACGTGATTTCTAGTTCTAGCTGCGGGGGTTTCATCTGGGTGGAAACCTAGCTCCCTAAACCGGTTACTCCTTGGATTCATGATTACTAACTCCATAAGCTGCCTAAACACTACACCCTATATAACTCCCTAAACTGAACGGGTGCAGTGCCTGCAGTCCTACATTCCTGTAGCCCTTGCTGCCTGCAGAAAAGGAACTCGTCGACTGGATTCTTCAGGTTGCGGAGGGGAAATCCCTGAGCCTATTCTGAGACCTCGTCTCGCTGCGTCCGAGTTGCGAGAGCGTAAACTCTGAGCGGGAAAGCAACTCAACCCACAAGTTTTTGTACACACTAGCTCTTACGAAGTCTGGCGCTTGATCCGGGAAATTCGTCCTATTCCGTTCTAGATCTCCCCAAACTCTCCTCCCCCCTCAAAAAAATCAGATGCTGGGGAAAACCATTGCCTTTATTTACATGCTGGGTTGCTCAGCCGAAGCTGAAACCCCAAAATGCACATGTGACTTGGGCAAGTTTCTTCCGAAATGGTGCGAAGTCTTCTTCGCGGCCTACACACTCTGCTGGCAGCATGCTACTACCTAGAAGTTGAAATCGCTCCCACTGCAGAAACAGGACGATCAACTTCCGTCTCATCTCAGACGGGCTTCAGCATCTGTTGTCAGTCAGGAGACCTCATAAGCCTTCCTCCAGAGAGAGAGAGAGAGTGTCCACACAGTGCAGCTGCAGGGTTTCCCGCAACAGCACCAGACTCGGACCGGCATTCTAAACAACAACAGCAACAGCGGCAGCATCAAAAACAACAAGAGCCACAGATAAACGGGACAGCCACAGCAGCAACAGCAGCAACAACAGCAACGACAGCAGCAGTAGAAACAGCAGCAGCTGCACCACCACCACCAACACCACCAGCAACAGCAACAGCAACAACAACATCGACCAATATCGACCATAACCGAGCCACAACGACACTACCGGCACCCACCACCACCGCTAACAACAACAAAAACCGACAGCACCACCAACAACAACAACAACCACGACAAGGATGACAGCGTGCAATGGGCTCGTTTTCAGATCCCACAGCTGTTTTGCAGAGCTAGCAGCAGCAAAGCAGCAAGACTTAGAAGTTCAGGGTTTGAGAAGTTTAGGGAGTTATATAGGGTGTAGTGTTTAGGCAGCTTAAGCAGGAGTTAGTAATCCAGTGTTTAAGCGGTTTAGGGAGTGAGGGTTCCAGTCAGATGAAACCCTCGCAGCTAGAACTGGAAATCAACTGTCTCTGAACTGACGCAATCACATGAAAACCGTGTCTGTGGTTTGAGTTTGGCTTTAAACGCCTGTAAATGAGGCGGGAAATTAGCTTCGAACCTGAAGCAGTCGTCAGCTGTTCTCTGAAGTACCCTGCAATGCGGGCCTCGTCCTTGCTAAGTAAGAATATGCCAACAGGATACGCCGTGTTTCGACCAAGAAAAAAAGATCATGCGCAATACTCACGAGGTTTTTGGACAGAAATTCCGCCCAAATCAACGACACGACCATGCAAAACACGCTTTGACTTTGAGTTTGCGCTTCGACCCCCCATGCTCCAACTCAAAAACCAAAAAACCCGCATCAACATCCGCCTTGACGAGTGCACCCCGCAAGTTTCTACGAATGCTTCGCCAGCTCTGAAGGCCTTTGGCCACGATTCTCGTAGACTCCTTATTCTTGAGGATGTCAGAACAAGCGCACGCTTGCGAACATGCCCACCCCCTGCATGGTTACGTTCACAGGTGTGGACCAGATCACACTCCGACAGCTGCATGCCTCGGCCTTTTTGCTTGGTGTTGTCAAATCATGAAGTTCTTACTTCTTTGGGCAAAGACAGGCAGGCTCAACACGCGCATCACTCTTTGTGCTGGCCCAGATGCAGCGACTGCTTGCCGACTGCAATTCCCCAAGGCATTGTCGAACCGCAGCCGGTCCTCGAAGACACAGAGCAAGCGAAGCATACAGCCATCGACAAATGCGGCATCCAGCTCAGGATCTGTACCGAAGACCACCGGAGAGCACCATGCAAGCAGTGATGGCAGTCGACATAATTCCTGTGAGAGACTTGTGCTGAGCGGGTCCACCTTGAGCATGAGATCCTCTTACGAGGCTGAGAAGCCTTCAGCCCAGGCGTCGGCCTCCAAGTCGCACGAACATGTGCCTGGAGTTAGGCTGTCACCCAGGTGGCCAATGCCTGAACTTCGGAATTACAGAGCTCTCAGCTAGACCACTACTAGAACAAGAACCCAAATACAGGTGCATGACGGTTGGGCACCCCACTGGTGACAGTACGCTGATCGCCTGTCAGCATAGCACCTTTTGTGACTACGCATGCTCGTTACTCCGTTTATCGCTCACGAGAATGCTGCACAGCATTGCCTAGGTCGATCAATACTGTCGATGACGAAAATCAGGCAGCAGCAACGATGTGTGCAGTGTCTTCCTGGCATGGAATTTTAGTTTGGAGGTGCGTCGAATACTCACGGACCTTCTCGGAGAATGGGTCTGGGCCTGGGATTCGCTGGTTGGGCACCATGTGCAGCCAATGAGCACAGTAGTGCGACATACCGCGACTCGGGTTGTGGCTGCAGTTTTTGCAAGCGGCAGCTTGCCCACAGCACACCTAGTTAGTGTTCTGTGCAAGGACAAGGTGCAGCCGGAAACCCTGGCCGGAAGAGGCTTTGTCGAAGAAGAGGCACCTTTGCAGAACGTGCTTCAACGGGAGGTGCTAGCTGCTAAACTTGTGAGGTGGAAGGATATGGCAATGTTGACCCTTGGAAACGATTTTCCTGAGACGGAATTGGCCACAGAATTTGGCAATCGCTTGTTTCGGTACCTTCCTATTCTACCTTACCGTGACTGCTCCTGAACCTTGCCGTGAAGCCAGCATTGAAACTACGCGAGCTGAAGGGAGCTGCTTCTTCAGCATGCCTCGAGGTTTGTGTCGGCCTTGAGAGGGCTGCAGTATTGGTGTAGTGAGCAACCGACAGAGTCGTGTGATCCCTCCTTCCTCTGAGGTCTCCCGAGACCGGACGAACAAAGGCTACTGACTGTTTACTTTACACAGGCAAACGATGTTTCGTTCGCGGAGTTTGCCATAATTTACGAAACGAAGTCTCCTTCTTGTCGCCTTTGTTGGCATCGATGCAGGGCAGAGTGTTCTCGCAGCTCCCAATTCTATTGTTTGAACAAGTTCCATCGTCCTGGGTCTATCGTGTGCAGAGTCTTTAGGCCTGGGGTGGTTCGTCGTGTCGAATAACGACATGACTTCATCGCGGCATGCTCGACTCGAGTCCGTGAGAGAGAGAGAGAGAGAAAAGTCTGCTAGCTGCTGGCATTGCTCCGCAGAAATCTGATTGCCTCTTTCTGGCACTGTGGCCCCCATACAATGCAATCCTTGTGCGGCGCATTGCAGCACATCCTTGGACCCTGCCCCTGCCACAACCTCGAGGGTCGCCAGCACAAAATTTCGGCCAGTCAAGATGTTGGTCTCGCACCAACCGCTCGTTGTGCAAAGTCTCTCGTAGGTCACAACCACCAATTGAGTCATCAAGTTTCATAACATGGCCTGACAACCTGCCCAACCTTTGGATGCAGCCTGACGTGGCACCCTCCCTCGTTTGCCCCACCCAAACGCTCAGAGACGCCTTGAATACCATGCGCCACAGTTGCGCCATTGACTGTTTTGGGGGTGTGCTGGCTACTAGTTCGTACCAGTGTATGATGAACGAGTTTGCGGCTGCGTTCCATTCGGAGAAAACCAGCGTAGGAGGAGTGGTAGCAGTGACGGTGGTGGTGGTGGTGGTGGATTAATTAGTAGCGGCGGCAGCAGCAGCAGGAGGACAGCTGTAGGCTTGAGCAGCACATTGGACTAAACGACGGACCGAAGCCAGCCGGCTCCTACCCTCAGGCCATTGATGGGGGAACCTTTGTTGTTCCGCGAACTTTGAACAGTGTGTTACCACAATGGAGCGCATGGGGTCTTTTCGTTCTCGGCAAAGAGGTATCGGTCAGTGTTCCCGCGACGCATGCGGAGGCCCACGGCGATTCTGCGGCTCTCGCTCTAGAGTTTTGACTAATGTTCCATCTACATAACATTCGAACGGTCCAAATTCCTGCACGATTCGGCCTCTCGGGTGAAATCCTGTGGGCCTGACTATGATGCGTCTCGTTTACACTCCAAATAGTGCTTCGATACCTGGTGAAGTGCCTCCTGCACACTTTGAGTTGGAAACTCGGGCTCTATATTACGCCCGACATTTGGAGCGCCTAGAAAGTCTTAGCGGGCCACCCTATGGGGCTTGTCGGCACCTTTGTGCGGACGCCGAATCCTGCCAGTACATGAGGGGAAGGATTCCGTCCTCCCTCAGCTTCATGGTTCCTGGTGGTTCTCGTGGTCGTCGTGGTCATCCTGGTGGTCCGGCGTCTTGGCAGTCGAGGTGGTCGTGGTATCTTCGGGACAGAGCGTCGTGGTAGTGGTAGCGGCAAAGGAGCAGGAGTAATTTTCCGCGTCGTCATCGATGCGGTCGCAGTAGCCGTAGTAGTAGTCGTAGTCGTAGTCGTAGTAGTAGTAGTAGTAGCCGCAGCAGGAGTAGTAGTAGTAGTAGTAGTGGTGGTAGTCGTAGTGGTCGTGGTGGTGGTGGCGGTGGTAGTAGTAGTAGTAGTAGTAGTGGTAGTCGTGGTAGTAGTGGTAGTCGTCGTCGTCGTCGTAGTGGTCGTAGTGGTAGTCGTGGTAGTAATTAGCGGCAGCAGCAGCAGCAGGAGGAGTAGTAGTAGTAGTAGTAGTACGAGTAGTAGTACGAGTAGTAGTACGAGTACTAGGAGTAGTAGTAGTAGTAATAGTAGTAGTAGTAGTAGTAGAAGCAGCAGTAGTAGTAGTAGGAGTAGGCGTAGGAGCAGTCGTAGTAGTAGTCGTAGCCGTAGCAGCAGCAGTGGTAATGGTAGTAGTAGCCGGCGTCGTTGTCGTAGTATTAGTACTAGTACGAGCAGCAGCATGCCCAGCGCTCTCGCCCGCCAGACTCCTAAACCAAACCATGCAACAGACCTCGCCAGGCTTCCCGGAGTGTGAGTGTCAAAACCATGCATTCCAATCTGAATGTAACCATTGTAAGCAGACCAGAAATCAGATGGAGAAGCCCACTCACAAAAAAGCACCAAAAAACATTCACATTGTAGAGGACGCACCAAACAGTCGCCGCGTGCTGAAAAAGCAAGCTCTGCTTCCGCTGAACCCGTGCATGACTCGCCGCAAGGCCCTACCAAGAAAAGGAGCTGCGAGCATGTCGTGGGCTCGGAGCCGCACTCTCTTAGACTGCACAGGAATAAGGCCGCAAGGCTAGAAGCAATCCCAAGCTATCTTTGCCTGCCAAGATCCTCCGCGCCGGTATGCCTGGCATGGCATTGAGCGAGATGGGCCACATCAGATCAAGGGAAGATGCAGCATCAAGAATGTTGGACATGCAGTAATATATGGCACGGCCTGCGAAACATATATCGTTTGCGGACCCGGATCGAAAGGAAAGGATGCCGGAGGCAATGAACCGCTGCATCGAATGCAGGCATACAGCGCCGACCTCGCCGGCATGCCATTGCAGTGGCCGACGACAGGTGCGCTGTCATTGTGTGGAAAGATGGATGCAGGCCGTGCATTTCTTCGGCCAGTAAATGCCAGTAAAGAGTGTCCAGCACAACGGCACCAACGGCACCGCATCTTTGACCCGATGGGTCCCAATATGTTGCTGAGGTGTGGCTGCTGCTGGTGCGAGTACTATGGCGTCGTCCAGTCCAGGGTACACCATTCCAAGCCCGAGCCTGTATGTACTGGCACTACTGGCATGTAGGTCGCTGCCGAAACTGAGCGTGGATGGGTTGGAAGGGGGAGAGGGGGGGCAGGAGGCTACAAAAATCGTGTTTGCCGGGTGAGGTTTTAGAGATGTTAATTACGTTTTTTTTGCATCCCGCAGCCTCATCCTGCAAGAGCTGGATTTCATCTAAGATCTCTGGCAAAGGCCCAAATCTGGCATGGCAGCAAAGGACCGCGGTAAGCCAGACAGCAGGCCAGGCCGGCCAATTTTGTTCGATGGCATCGTTTGTGTCCACAACCCAAAGTCATGACCTTCATCTTGACGTGCCTATATTTTTTGACGCTTGCTTTTGGAATCCAACGATTTCTGTCAAGGACCCACGCGGGTCAAACAAACTCCGCTGGGACTTGGCTCGGAGCTGAGAGTTTGGTTTTTTGTGCAGAATGCTAGCGCAGCTTCAATCGAACAGAGGCTTTCTGCCCACTGTTGGTTGATTCGACCGAACGATGTTTGATGTGCAGGCTGAGATTCCAAAGAAACATGACTCAGGTGTGGATTTGCTCAATGCCGGAGTCGCAGGAGGACATGAACCTGCGACTGTGGAGGTGTTCGATGTGTTTGTTGTCTGTTTCGTTGACTTGCTAGAGTAGTTAGGTTCATGCATTGCCGATTGTTTCCATATGTTCGCGCACGTAAAACAGTGGAGCGCGGGAACGATAGGTTTTTGATGCAGCAGGAATAGCCGGGGTCCGGGGTGTTTTACCGCGTTTGCCAGGTCAGTGCATCATCTCCGGCCGGGGCCTCGATGCCTCAGTTCAGGTTCTGAAGTTCAGAAGCATGATCCCACTTCGCTGCTACGTTGTGGTCCTGAAGTGTCAGGTTTGTTGGGTTTTACTTTTTGTGCAATGTCACAACCTGCATAGTGGTTGGTTCTGTATCACCTCGCATGACCCACCCTGAGTTTGGACAGCATATTTTCATGAATCCCAGCCCTAACCGACTCAGGTCCCTGCTTTGTTTGGTCGATGCATTGCCTATTCTCATTTTTACATGTTGCAGGCGAGCGAAAGGTAAGGTCACTGAGTCACTGGCTCCACGGCTTGGTGGCATGTGTTTGTTTTGGCGCTTCTATGTGGCCTTTGGTTGCCTTTCGCGGGCTCTGGAGCATTCTGTGGCTTTGTGCTAGGACCGGATTCGCGGCCTTTTGCCGTTTTTTTGGCGTCTTGGCGGTGGTTTCGTTGGCGCTTCTAATCTCGCTTTCACTGCTTCGTGGCTTCATGTTTGTTGTTGGTCACTGTGTTTGCTTGCATGGCTTTCGAGCATGGGGCTCCCATTGTAGTTTGGTTTATTGACTTTCTTGATCTTCTCTGCTGGTTTTACAAGTTCCATTGTGGTATTGTTTTGGTGGCTCGCTTCTAACTCTAGGGCGTCGTATTCGTTATGTTCGTAGTTTGTAATGGGGTTGATCACCACGTATGAGTTCTTTGTCCTACACATGGCAGGTGAAATGCACGGTTATGTATGAAAGTTACGAAAGACGCAAGAGTCACAACTACGAGGACATCTTCAGCTTGTGTTGAGATAGTTAGCCCCATGTGACGCTCATAGTACATTTTTGGCTCCATCCGATCAGCATTATGTCGTCACAGCGTGAAACTTTTCGAAGGTGCACAGCCGCCTCAGAATGCAAAGCAACAAAAGCGTCAAAAGTGCAGCACTGCCCGATCAGAAAATCAACCCGCAATCTTGGTGTATCGTCCCAGCCTGCGGACCGCAAGAAGGGGACCCGCTGCGCCCTTTCGCAACCCCTTCGGTTGCTTTTCGCTGCGCACGAACCCGTAACATCGTACAGTATCAATATCATGTAACGTCATGTTGCTTCATACAATGTCACATGGCATCGCCAAACATCGTGCGCGCTAATATAATATGGTGACATACAGCATCATGTCAGGTTTAAATGAAAAATCTGATATCACATATTACGGTATGATATAGTTAGTACAACATAATGTACTGGGGTAGGATAGAATACCACATACAATATAACAGGTCATAATAGGGCGGAGCATCGTAGAATATGACAATGTCTTCTCATAACATGGCCTCGTCATCATACAGTACAGCACAATGTGTTAAGTTGGAATACAACACAACTCACATAGTATCATGACAGGTCGCACAGCATGAATCCTCGCATCACATTGACATGTCGGCTTATCGGTATACTTGATATTTCGGTTTAGGTTTTAGGACGGTTTAGGGATCGGCGTGAAACGTTTGTGTGGCATGTTCGTGCCTCAACGTCATACCACCGCAATCAACATGCTTGAGAAACCTGACGTTTTTCGGACGAGGCGATGATCCAAGGTTTGTAAAGCAGCACAGGCAAGATTATCGCATGACTGCGTTTTGAATCCCGCCGCTGGTTAAAGTTGACACGACTTTGATGCCAGATCCTGTCACGATTGCTACTTTTGAGCCCCTACTGCATCAAAAGCCAGAGTAACACCACTGTATAAAGACAGTTCCAATCGTTTGCGACGTCCCGTCATGGCGAGCTTGCGCCGCCAAAGAACACAACAGCAAGGTGCACAAACTCGTGGAGCCACCGCATCTTTTGCGCACAGTCCCAGCCTTAGTTCTGCTCAGCGAATGGATCTTGTAAGAGATAATCATGCGGTTCTGCATGACCGCCGAGGCGGCTTCGCAAGATGTAGTGCGTTCTGTCGTGCGGCAAAACAAAAACATGCTCTGTGTCAATGTCCCTGTTTCCAGCAGTTGAGATCCAGAAGCATTCAGAGCTCAATATGATCAGATTTTACTCTCATCATGGCAGGTTGTTCACGATGCTGAGGCACTGGAGTGTACCGAAGATGATCAGGACGACGAGGCCTGGTTTCACAACAGGTTAGAGATCGCAGGTTACGAAAAGCTTGTGCCAGAGCAGCTGCCTCTCATGGTTTGCAGCAGGCCAGCAGAAGTTCAAGATGCATTTCGGCTAACTCATATGAAGATGATAGGCTTGTCAATGCAACAGATTCGAGGGCTTGTTTGTCACTGCCTTGCAGGACGGAATTTGGCCGCTGGCCTGCCTCTTACAGCTAACCACGTTTGTCATCGTGAATGCTTGCAGGGCTCGGTTTCGCTGAGATTCTCAGTGTGCTTACTCGTCTGTGCACCACCACCTTTCACATGTGCAGACCGTGGATCAAGAGAAGCTGAGCCAATTTGTAGCTTCAGAGCCTGCGTGACAAGCACAGCTTTGGCCTGCTAGATGTCTAGAGTCTAGAGTCGAGTACTCGTTTTGCCAGCCGTACCGAGAGCCACGAGTTCGCCAAGAATGCCTCCTTGTCCGGTCCCATGGCATCCTCCGAGCTGTCATTGCTGCCCCTGAAACCTGGGGCGCGGCAAGTTTGGGTGATTTTAGGGGGCTGTAAGACCAAACGTTGGCATTGAGGCATGTGCAAACATGAAAGACAACGCCTGGTTTGTTGATTTAGTTCATTACTTGGTTCCGCACCAGATATTCTCCTGATTTCTCACGTTCGCCTCCGAACCGAACTAAGCAATGGAGGAGTTCTATCTATTCCGTTTGCCAGGCGGAGCTTGTTAATTCTGGTTTCTCTGCTCCCCCACAGGATCAGCTGTGGCGGCGCACCGCAGATGGCCACTCAGCGTCACGAAATCCAGAAAGCTGCCGTTTTTGCGAGCAGTTCACGTGACGGAGCTTGTTGAGTTTAGTTTGCCGTTCGGGTTGCCCTGGACGCCCAGGCACTTGCTGGCATGCATTGCCAGAGCCCCAAGTCTTTTTGACCAGTTATCTCATGCACCGCTTGCAGGTTGCGTGCGTTTCTGTTGTCACAGAGGGTTGTTTTGTTCTTGTTCTATTTGCTGTGGGATGTATCAGCGCACGTACGGCATTTATCACAACACCCTTCTTCGGACGCCTGGTGCCTTCTGACCTGTAAAATGTGGCCCAAGCAAGCACTCCAGAGCACCTGAGCATGAGTAGCAAGACCGTCGGAATCAGAACTGGCCATTCTTGTGAGTATGTGTTTGTTTGTGTGTTTTGTGTGTGTGTGTGCAACTCCTGTTCCGAAGGATGTAGGATTAACCGTTTCTGCAGTCATGTCAGCAGGGGGGCAGCGAGCATTTCTGGATCGCGCTGCCTAACAAAGACCGTCCAGATTTGCTGTGACGTGAAGAAGGGACGCCTTCTTCACGTACCTGCGATGGCCGCCCAAATTTACACCCTTAAGAAGCTGTTGTTTTCATAATCGGCCAGATGTTGTGACGTGATGATTATGAAGAAGAAATGANCGATGGCCGCCCAAATTTACACCCTTAAGAAGCTGTTGTTTTCATAATCGGCCAGATGTTGTGACGTGATGATTATGAAGAAGAAATGACAAGAACAAGTAACCATAACACAAACAGCACCCCACGGGATGACTGGTCAGCAAGTGTGCATTCCCGACTCCCGACAGTAATTCTGCCAAAGCGCTGTCGGACTCCCGGTTTGCGGGGGATTGAAATATCTGGCTACCCTTGAATACAACTGTCTTTATCCTTGAAGTCTAAGCCTTGAGACCTGAAGGCCCCACATGAATAAGGCCCCGATTGCCGTGAAAACCATTGGAGCTTAACTCTCCTGGATCAAGCTCAGATGAGCACGCCTGGTGTGACACCCTTGNCATTGGAGCTTAACTCTCCTGGATCAAGCTCAGATGAGCACGCCTGGTGTGACACCCTTGAAGAAGGAACCCCCATTCCTGGCTGGACAGCTCCATGAAAGACCCCAAGTGAAGGAGCTCAGAGGTAGCCTTCATAATCATCTCATCATTTAACATTCTTGTATCACAACCTTTGCTTTGTATCCTGAGCCATGGCAAATTATCATTTCCATTTTCAGCAGCATGAAGAAGGACATCGCGAGAATGTCCGATCACCGACAACATTGTCGGCTCCTGTGATGTCACCGTATAGTTCTATGCTTTATGCTGAGCCAGGACATTACGAACCTGGCCGGTTGCGACGAGTTAGACCCACTCGGGCCCCACATATTGCAACTGTTGCTGCAAAGCCTTCAGAACCCCGTCGTCATCGACTTTCCAGGTCTCGTAGCACTTCAACTAGTCGTAGTCGTAGCCGTCGACGAAGAAGAACTCGAAGATCCCACTCTTCTTCTTCTTCTAGATTTTATCGTCGAAGAGCAAGATCCCGCTGCCCTTCCCGAAGATCCAAAGCCACCCGAGCTACGCATGCCACTGCTACAGAGATTTCACCTCTTTCGAGTGCTGTGTATCCCGAAAATCCTCAATTCCCTGCAAATGCTTGGCTTACACCCCCCAGTTCCTTTATTGGTAATGCAGCTACACCAGAAGCATCACCAGAAGTTGTTCCTGCTGTGCTCTCACCATACCACCCACGGCCCACGGCCACAAGTCATTCCACCATCACCTTTCTTTGCAAGCACGCTTCGAGCAGACGGTCCCACTCCACCTGCACCGGGTATTTCTTCCACTACACCTCCACCGCCACCTCCACCTCCACCTCCCCCACCTCCACCTCCCTCGTACAACCTACCTGGCAGCCAGACACCTGTTTCACCAACACCACCACCCGCACATACTCCTCCAACTCCACCACTTGACACTGCTGTCACCAGACCTGCACATCCAGCAACACCACCCTCTTCACTGCAGATTACACGTACTGTACCACCACCAACAACAGTGTCACAGTCCAGTCAAGATATTGAACCAATGACACCACAGATGCTGGCGCATACAGTGGCGATGTCAAGTGCAGGTCCGATTTCGGCTTGTGATCCCCAGGGAATTGCGGCAGCATTGGCGATTCGTCGAGCTTGACTGACTGAAGCTGCACTCAACGCCGCGATACAGCAGGATGCAGAAGAGAGTGAATTTGCAAGTTTTTGGCAATTGCCCGATTTGCAGCTGTTCAAGTACTACAACGGTCGTCTTGCTTTTCTTGCAGAAGCAACCAAAGCTTGGACCCGAGTACCTCGTGATGAGTTCACTCGTTGCATCCGCTTCTTTTTGCGTTTAGTACAGCGTCCTGTTTTCTCTTGGGATATATTCAGCCTTCAGTCCTTGTAAGCTTTTGCCAAGCCATTGTAACAGTGAAGTTTCCTTATGAACAGATCTTTACAAAACCTGGAAAAGCCTGGCTTCATAACGACGTTATTATGTGGAAGATCGACACAGACAAGTTCCCAGGCCCCTCGTCGTCTGCATTAGGAACTGGTCAGAGTGCTTACAGATGGTGGCACGGATGCAGTGAGGCGTCCTTACTGGCCATTTTCAAGAGCGGCCGGGTCTTCAGAACATGCAACGAAACTGTCGGTGCCAAACCTTCGGATACAGCATAACTTCGGCCGCGCTGCTTATGAGGTAGATGACACAGTTGCAGCTGGCATTACCAGCAAGTTGGCGTTTCATTCCAAGAATCAATGTGTTCTTGTCAGCGGCACCCTCAACTGCATTCATTCCAAATCTCCATCAGCCCAGCACTTTTCATGAAGTGCAGAATCTACGAGACTACGAGCTGATCAAGTCCCCATCCAAGGATAAACGATGGGCAATCAGAGAATCCAGCGCTAAGGTGTCCAGATTCTATCTTCTGNTTTTCATGAAGTGCAGAATCTACGAGACTACGAGCTGATCAAGTCCCCATCCAAGGATAAACGATGGGCAATCAGAGAATCCAGCGCTAAGGTGTCCAGATTCTATCTTCTGTCTCCAGTGCGGGAAGTTGACGACGAACAGTGGGGACCAGATTGGAATGAGTTACTCACGCTTGAGGCTGCCCCTGCCGTCGTTATGGATAAGGACGCTGTCGATCCTGCTCAACAATAATGCTTTCAGCTGAAATCCCATCGTGGCAAAACAGTAACAGTATGACTTTTGACATTGCTACCTAGCGTCTTGCACTTTTATAGCTTTAGTTCTGCATACCAGCGTTTGTTTCATTACTTCATTTTTGTCTTGATGCAGGTTGTTTCGGCTTTCCTTTAGTTTTAGCATGTCCGGTAGCAGCAATGATCATGTACTTCGAGATGGTGCTCGACCTGGTGAGATGGATGACATCTTCAGCACATTGTCACATCGACAGTTGAATGTGCTTCATGGAGTGCTCGCCAACAACTCTTTCAGAATGGTCTTCATGGATCGGCTTCAAGACTTCGTTGTTGCAAGGGCTGACAACATTGTTCGAGATGGACCACCCCAAAAAGCTATGCCGAAAGCAATGCCGAAGATCATTGCCAAAGAGTACAACCCACTCAGCCCTCGAGGCCCTCCGACAATTTCCAGGCCCTATAGGCCTCCGAGACGCAGCGTTGGTTGGAGACCAGATGTGGCTACTGTTGTGACACCGCCGCCGCCGCCGACACCTTCTCCGAAGAGCCCCCCCCAGTTCTGAGCATCCTCGACCTAGTGGTCCTAGTTCGGTTAAAGCTTTTTGTGCAAAGGCTGTTGGAGATGCAGTTCCCAACGTCATTCATCAACACAATAGCCGATCTCGCTCTCGTTCGAGGTCTCGCCATCGCTTGATTGAATATGTAGACTAGTGACCTGTCTGGTCTAGCTTGAAGGTGACTCAGAGGAATGGATTAAAGGACTGTCCGTGCAGCCGACGCGGCCACTCAGCTGTGAAAGTTGTAGAAATCAACACTTTTTGCTTATCCGATCGCTTTTCTGACTGTCTGTTCCATAGACTACTTTGTCGGATCAAGCTGCAGCTTGTACGAACTTCTTGCCATGTGCGACTTGACCATTACGATTGACCGTGTGCTCTCGTTTCTGACCACCCGGCGGCATCTATCATTCTTCTATTCTTACCCTCAGGGATATCCGACTGAGCCCATTGAGACAATGTTACAGAGACATGGGCACGACATGGTCTGTGAGCTTGAAGCGTTCATTCAAAATTGCCAGGAACGGGGTCTCCCCTTTCCCGCCGATGTACCTCCCTACATTCAAGGACCCACCGCTCTAGAGCTTGCCACATTGATCTATGACGCGCCTGCATTTCCCCATGTGTTGTGCTTTGCCACCGTTTGCAGAAGCTGGTTTGAATCCATTAAAAGAGCAGTTTTCGACCAGTTCTATGTTAGCACTCATCGGCTTCTACGTGTTGCGCAGCTTCGGTACGATACTGTGGAATGGCTTCATCGACCTAATGATGATGGCTTTCGCTTCCGCTCATCGTTGATCCCTGAAATCACCTTGCTCAGAGTAGTTGACCCACTACAGGACTGAACAGCTCATTGATGCAAATCAGAAACGAAAAGAGTGCTGTCTGCTGTTGCATTTTTCATGAGAATCTACATGGTTTCTTTTGCCCATGCTTTGCCGATGATGTAAGCAACTTACTGTTCAAGCAGAACGGCCTATTCGCCTCGCGATGAAACGTACAGCAGATCAGGCAGGGCTACCAGACAACTCCCATAGATTGCGTTTGACAGTGGCGGTGCCGCCTGATAAAGTTACTGACGATCGCACAATGAGCTTCTTTGTGGACTGTGACACAACATTTACGGTTGACAATGTTAAGTTGACATTGCTGAATCAGATCTACCTGAACAGAGGAGGGGCCCCCCTCGCATTTCGTCTTTTCAGCTCCGGCAGGAGGGCCAACACCTTCAGTACACTCAGCAGATCACTTGCCTCAAATCGCTCTCACCCCTTCAATTCGTGCGCATTGCACCTGACTGCGACCAGTAAAAAACATCCGTTCATGGCCAGTTGTGATGCCTGTCCGTTCCTATAGTCAGGTCCTTCTCAGTTGTACCATTACACCTATCTTCATGTGTCCATTTACAGTCCTTGCTGCTCAAGCCGCGTAGTGCTAATCAATATGTCTTCCTCGGATGGAAGCTTCGATTTGTCAAGTGAATATGGGGCTGAATTATGCAGCCAAAGCTTGGATTGCAGGAATCTTTGTGATTCCGATCATGACCCGCTGCCAGATTCCACTTCAGCAGTTTCTGCATCCGATCAAGACCTACTACCAGATTCTGCCAGCATTGACAGCACAGTCAGCTCTGAAGCTTCTAGCCACCGATGTGACTCACCAGAACCGCCCAAGACACTAGTTCGACAGAAACGCCGGCTCTGCATGATTGATGAAGACAAGGACGGTGTTAGAATCAAGGTCGTACCATCCTTCAAGCAGAAGTTCCGCCGACAGATGCAGCAAACCAATCGTCTTCGAGATGACTTCTTCTTACCTAATCGCGCACAACTCGTCCTGAACTTTGAAGAAACATGGTGACCAACTCGTTAAGGAAAAGCCTCGTCCCAAGAAGCGGTTTGCTTCAACACTTCGCCTGGTACAACATGTTCTCAAGCAGAAAAAAGCGCTGTCGCATATTTCAGCACTTCTTATGCTTGTCATTTGTGCATGTAAATCTTTTTGCAATTTTGCACCCAACAATGTTTGCCCTGAACGACATAAAACAGCTGCTTTTCACAGCGCTTAGTTACATATTGACAGACAGTCTAACCATCTCATGTTCATGATGCAGTATCAGATTTCAGGCCTCTGTTCATACACCATTTGTTGATCACTGTTGCTCATCTTTTGTTAAGTGTATCTGATCCGAGTTCCTGCTTCAGCTGTTCACTGCTCATACTAGGCGCCAGCAAAGCCATCATGGAGACATCTCGTGAGCGCAGTCGTACACCTCTTGCATCCTTGGTTGTTTGGCGTTGGTGTTGGAAGAAGACTGAAGACACCCAGATTTGGTACTGGGAGTGGTTTCCAGTCACTACTGCGTGGATACAATCCAGAGTCAACCCACTGCGTCAGATGAACAGTACCTCGGAGATTGCCAATTTGTCAACTGCTGCAGCCGTCTCATCGAGTTCTTCTCCTAGGGTGGAATCTGAGAGCGCCTCACCCATTCGAAAGAGGAAGCGTAGCCGTACGCCCTGAGCAAATGCAGACAGCTCTAATTGATATTTTGCTGAGCTTTCACTTCTCAGCCTGCATGAGCTAAGAGTTTC
Source organism: Symbiodinium sp. clade A Y106 (assembly GCA_003297005.1). Classification (NCBI taxonomy): domain Eukaryota; class Dinophyceae; order Suessiales; family Symbiodiniaceae; genus Symbiodinium; species Symbiodinium sp. clade A. The sequence continues at coordinate 19,726 of BGNK01001852.1, read as the reverse complement.
GTCACCAGAGGTGAGTCAAAAGGTCGGACGTTTGCAACAACCTTCACTAAGTTCTGATTCGTTTGTAGCAGTTGCTCTTAGCTTGCTTTGCTAATCCGGTTTCTAAGAGTTTTGACTTGCCCTTTACACAGTCTACCAGTTTAGCCGGTGGTGTGTGAGTGTGCAATTCTTGTACCGAAGGATGTAGGATTGCTTGTCTTCGCAGTCCTGTTAGTAAGGGTTTTGTTTCACCAACTGAGAGTCCTTTGCACTACTTGTAATCAAGCCATGAGTGACATGTTACGTCATTTTGACAGCCTTCCGCAGTTGCCTCCTACACAACCTACTAACTCGCAGTCTGGGTCAGCACTAACTTCTACTTACCGGTTTAACCGGTTCTGTGTGTGTGTGCAACTCCTGTTCCGAAGGATGTAGGATTAACCATTTCTGCAGTCATGTCAGCAGGGGGGCAGGGAGCATTTCTGGATCGCGCTGCCTAACAAAGACCGTCCAGATTTGCTGTGACATGAAGAAGGGACGCCTTCTTCACGTACCTGCGATGGCCGCCCAAATTTACACCCTTAAGAAGCTGTTGTTTTCATAATCGGCCAGATGTTGTGACGTGATGATTATGAAGAAGAAATGANCGATGGCCGCCCAAATTTACACCCTTAAGAAGCTGTTGTTTTCATAATCGGCCAGATGTTGTGACGTGATGATTATGAAGAAGAAATGACAAGAACAAGTAACCATAACACAAACAGCATCCCACGGGATGACTGGTCAGCAAGTGTGTGTGTGTGTGTGTTTGCATGTGTGCTTGTTTGTTTGTTTTTTGTGTGTTTGTGTGTGTGTGTGCGTGTGTTTGTGAGGTATGTCGGCCAGTTCCTGCTCACCGCCTGCGAGGATGGAGCAGAGCTGTCTATACTAGGAGAGGGCGCCGAGCAGCTTCCCCCGCGGCTTGGCAGCCCCGTGTGAGGATGATTCTTTCAGGAATGCTGCATACGATGGTCAGTTTCTGGATCTGTATAGTATGGAAGGACTTCAGCCGAGCCGAGGTGCGTGGTGGCGGTGCAATTTCTCGAGGGGTCCCGGGGATCAGTTTGCAGGCATGCCTGGGCCGGAGACCATTAAGCTGCAGTTTCCCTGACAGATCAAGCTAAACTGTCGAGACTGACTTGAGGATTCCATTGGCAGATTTCGTCGATGCTTCCAAAGGCCCAGGCGCGCAATTGCCGTACATTGTTGACCAACACCACGAACTTTCGTGGTTTATATCATGAGCCTTGCGTTCCTTTGCGTGTGGTGGCTACAGTTTCCAGAAAACTCGTCCGCGTAAAGAAGCTGTGTCGACGGCAGCTTCTCGCAAGAAACAGTGTCCGGATCAGCATCCGGACACCACACATATTGTTTATTGATTTGCTGTTGCCCCTCATCCCCCAAGTTTCAAATCTGCAGCAGTGCTGGTGCACATGGCACAAACTGCACAAACTCATGGCTTGCAGTAACTACCAGTACTGTGTGCGACAACCTGCCAGCTCCCAGTACTGCTGTCGTTTGCCTGAAAGCTCTTATTCACCATCGCAGTATTGGAGTCATGGACACATGACTGGAGGATCATGGAGGATATGGAGGTGCAGCTTGAAGCTTGCATCAGTTTGTTGTAAGCACCTCACAGTCACCTCACATAGCTGGTGCTGCAGGTCCACCGACATTTCGTGATGACCACAATCACGCATCATTGTTCTATTGCATTTTGCAAGGTGACTGTGCAGACCTTGACGATTGCTCCAGCCCTGCTAGAGCACCGCGCATGCAGCTGACGAATCGGAATGTACTACTGATGTCGGACCGTATTCAGAGTTGCAGCATTTTTGGAACTGCTGAGTTCGAAACTGTCAGTTGCTAGCATTTTTCAGTGCAGCGCACGAAGCATGCAAGGTAACGGCTGCAGACATCGTGTGGAACTTGGCAACGGTGAGGTTTGGGATCTTAACTTTGGACATGACACACAGGAGTTACTGGGTGCCTGGCGTGTGCTCGAGCAAACTTTTGAGAAGCCTTTGTGGCGTGCCCGATTCCGGCACAGGGAACATGATGGGAGATGCTGATAACATTGCGCCTGCTGGAGAATCGGGCATCAGAGCTGTGACTGCTCCTCCCCAGTCCGTTCGGCTCTACACGCGAAGACCGCGTGGACGCCGAGCCGCTGTTGCCCGAGCGCTGATGGCAATCGGAGTCCAGGCCAGGCTTGAAAGGGTGCCGAAAGCCGTCGCTTCAGGAAGGCAAACTTGCTCATAGACGCATGCAGCAACCACAATTGAACAGCTAGCGATCTCGGCACGCATGGCTACCAGGGAAGGGTGACAGCAATTGTTCCCATGGGCAGCAGGTGGATTTGGCGGCTGTCAGCAGCCAGCATGGAGACTCAGAGAAAGGCACACTGGAGGAGGCTATTGGAGGCTTGAGCTGGGCTTGAGGCTTGAGGGTCTCAACCTATTTTGTCCGAGGCCAGAGCTTCTGCCTTGGTGGGCCATCTTTGATGAGGCGGAGACTTTTCAACCAGGGCGCCTCGCCTACCCTGGCAGTGACGCAACTTCCCCGCCTGCACGAAGGGACACGGTTGCCCTTTGTTTCGTCAAAGTCAGAGACTACTGTGAGGCTTTGCACGTCTCGCCGCCGTGCAGTTCGCTATCGCTTGTCACCCAAGGCGGTGGGAGCTGATTGGCTGCTTGCAAACATTCAAGCTGAGCAGACACTAGCCCACAGGCCCGTTCGACCTCTCAATGCAACTGTGAACATCTCCTCGACGGGCTAGCTGGGTGGGTGATTGTGGCTAAGAACGCGTACCTGTACCCCCATTGCGGATCCATAGGGCTTGCTGCCAAATCTTTATCGCGGCCGTAACGTCTCAAGGCTGGCAAGTGAAGCACGCTATCAACTTGCCGAGTCGTCGGGATTCGATTCTCCGACCAGATCATCACGGGCAGACTAGGTTTGTTCCTTGCTACTGCTACCAATTACCGGCTGGGTTTGACCGTGCATTGATGACTCTGCTGTTATGTTTACAGGTTTTCGCAGTAAGAGTCCCGTCTTCTATTGAGCCCATCCACGCTGCGAATACCGTGGATTGATGAGTGCAAGCTAAAATCATCAATCTGCATCCGCGGTGGCAAACGCTGTGTCAGAAGCTCAGCTGCCTGACGCCATGGAAAGCCTGTGGCGTCACCTGCCGGTGCTGGTTGCCACGGGGCTCTAGACCAGGGATGGAACGTGCCTGATCCGCATCACATGGGTAGCACTGTTTGGAGAGGTGAACTGTTGCTTGTGCTTTGCTCCTCTTTTGGATCAGCTGCGTTTGCTCGCATAATTTGGAGACCGTGTCCAAGCATCAAAGACAGCAGACCCAGATGATACAAACAGGCATCCATGACGCGGCGATGGCTTCCTCTATGTCTCCCAAGAAGTGCTGTCCCGAGAGAAGCAAGGGCAGAGAGTGTAAGCCGATTGGGTTCTGGGCGAGGGCACTTATGGCACTTGACACCGGCACTGCCAGGAAGACAAGCTCGAGGTCACTCCGTCGATCACCCTCCATGGATTTCGATGAGCACTGGCGGCATCATTGGAGCTCATTGGGGCATTGCGGCTTGCTGCCCCTGTGAATTCGTGCGCCTGGTCTTTGCCGCCCATTGCCGTAACGAATCCGCGATGCTTCAAGCTTGCAGATTCTCAGGAGCTACATCCTCACATGATGTACGGGGCACTTATGTCCTTCCTGGATTCTTTGTACCGCTCCAGCTGGGATGTGGTGCCATCTGTCGTGCCTCTTGGTGTCAAAGTTGCAGAGCTTGCTTTCAGCCATCTGCCGGGCATTGACCTTGTCAATTGTCAAGGTCGGCAAGGGTGGTGGCACTGGCTCTGTTGATTCCAGCTCCTCGGAACAAACAGTGCAATTAAGTTGTCGTTTCTGTTCCTGTCAGACATGCAGAAGCTCCAACCATGTCAGACAAGTTTCGTTCTGCGGACAAGGTGATGTTCATCGTGTTCCCGCTCATTGTTTTGGAGCGTATCGTGGAGATCACGACGGTTTTAGTTGCCCTGGCCTCAGTCTTCGAGTGTGCGACCGGGCAGTCAACCGGGGAAAGCAACCCAAGACACTGCTAATCTATACTATGCATTCAGAGTTCCTTCAGCTCGGTTTGGGGGGTCATGCGCATGATCGGCTGGCCATGCTAGCTTTTTAGACAAGCAGCCATGACTGGAAGGTCTTGAGAATCCTTACTTGGGACTCCTGAGTCAGGCTTGAGTTGAAGGCATGTTGTCATTGTGTATCATGGCTTATCACGGTATGGACCCCATGTGACACCGTGATGAGAACAACTGCTCGTTCCTGCTTCAGGTCCTGGCAGAGGCATCATTTTTGCTATGGCTGCGCAGACTGCGCTCTCGCCTCAATTTGGTGAGGCCAATGAGTCAGAGGCTGCTGCCTGTCCAGCCGCATGCTTCTTGGCACCCATGTTTTGCATCATTGTACACCATGGTGCATGTAATTATTTCAACAGCAGTCGTCGTAGTAGTAGCAGTAGAAGTGGCAGCAGCGGGAGCGGGAGCAGGCGCTGGCTGATTCGGCTCTTTCTAAAGCTGGGCATGACTGCAGCTTTCATCCAATTGACGAAGTCCAAGCTTTGCAATGCTGAGGATGTTTTCCAGCGCACACTTGCCCGCATCGACCAATGCGCCACATGGCCGATTGGACGAACTCCAACGGACTGCTGGATGCTACTTCTATCGGGGGCACACCTTTTGAAAGCATGCTTGACTGGGTGAGTTCATTGCTGCTCAACGGTTTGGCGGTGTGATTCGCTGCATGCTGTCGGGTGCGACCTCGAGTGCGGTCCCCGAGCTCATGAGAGGAGTGGTTGGAGGGCTGGTTCATGAAGACTCCGATATCACGAATCAAGCGCGGCAATGCCGAAGAGTTGCTGGGCTGCCTGGAATGTTGCACATAGTAAGAATAGCATCCAAACAAACTGTAGGATCTGTAGGGTGTACTTGGGCTCCAGCATGGTCACTGCCAACAGGTTCTTCGCCTGGGCATTCTTCAACAAATATCCCTCAGAGCTCAAGGAAGAGGAAATGAGTGAGATGAAAGCGATGCTGCAGGACTTTTGGCAAGTCGAAGTTGTGTGCTGGTGTTTGTTATCGCGCGGGGCGGTGCTGCTGGAAAGCAGTCCGTTTCAATCTGCAGAAGCCCCTTGTATACAAATTCTTCGAGCATAGGTCTCCCTGGACTCCCTGCGCTCATCAAAGTCTGGCACAACCTGAATCAAACACTCTCGTAAAGCTTGGGCAGAAGCACCTTGGCATTGTCGACTCCGGCAAGGCCAGGCACATCGCCTCGTGTCGGCGAAGGGCTCACGACCGTCGATCCAGATTGTTCAGCGAACCGACCTCCAGCCAGCTAAGTCCTCTGCAACTCCTCTGCTCCTCGCTTTTGCTATTTACGCAAATTGCAACAACCCGGTGGTCCAGTGGTGTTTCGGATCTTGTTTCTTGCAGTGCTGATCGCATGATTTCTCCCCCGGCCCTCCTGCGAAACTGCTCCTGACAGCAGCTCGTCTCCTTGTTCCCTTGTCCGCGTTTCCCAGACAGTGCATGACAGCTGTCCAGTGGCTACGGGGGTGACAGCTGCGATTGGTTCAGGGCTTCCACTTGTAGTCCAGCGTAGTCGGAACTCCGTAATTTGCCTCGACCCATCTCCAAAAGCCTTTGGAATGTATGCTCCACTTACAAGTTTTTTTTACGAAGCACGAGTGACTGTGGAAGCTTGTTTCCGCCACCGACAGGAGTGCGAGCGCCGTTACGGATGGGAATTAGCAGGAGGCACATGTTTGTCGCAAGAAGAAGGAGGGGCAGTTTTGACAGAGTGGCTCCGCTCTCAGCACTCTCAGCTTCGCGCGAGGCTACTCTACAGGCGTTCGGCCGATGCGCATCAATTTCGATCCGATCCAGGCTTCTCACGGTACTCGTAAGTACGTAAAGTACAGTAACCTCCAGACAAAATAAAAGGCCACAGGGGAAGTATTCCGGCATCGGTGCTGTTGAGTTTGGGTAATTTCGGCTCACTCGGATGTCGTGATGGCCGCTGCGCGACTGTGCAGGCCTGGTATCATCCGTTGTGGTACTACGCCGCTTGGCAATCTGGCAAGCTTGCGCACACCGTCATGCCAACAATTGGAGAAAGGGCACTTTGCAATATGGCTCAGCTTGATCTAAGAATGCTTGTTGCCGATGCGAGCACGGACAGACATGCAAGAATCGACGAGTCGAGGCTGGTATTCTCGGGCTTCGACTAGCTACTCGCTCCACCATGCAACTGTCACTCGAAAGCACATCTCTGGTTGAAAGGAATTTGGAGCATGGCGTTGATGCAATGCCCGACAAAGCCAGCTGCAAACTCGCGTGATTGCAGGCATGCTTGCTCAGCAGGCATGAGATCCTCCTTGCAATGGCATAAGGCGAAGTATGTAGGCAATGTGCAGGCATGTCGTTGTATCTCGTACCACATGACTGATATTATGATATGTGCCTCGCGGGCGTCCGCAAATGACCCTCAGCTACAGAGACACGAGAACCAGATACTGTGCACGTGACGAGATGCTAGGTTGCTGGTCCAGCATCAACAGCATGTGCAATACCAAAACACTCAGGATGGGCTTTACCTACCATGGTGGTGAAGCATCAGGCCCCACAATGCGTTTCGATAGCTTATGACTTGCTTAGCATTCGTCTCACCAGCGCTTTGTAAATGCCTGTGTGTGGCTCAGGTGGTCTTTCTTACTTCCATTGCCCTCCTCCAGCTCGTCCCGGGTACCTTGGCGTTCTGGAGCTTTCGTAGTACATGGTGCTCTACATCATAGGGTGCCCGAGATTGGTGTTGGTGCTTCTCGATGCTGTGTTTACTAGTTTTTACTGGTGAAGCTCGGCCGGGTCACTGCCTTCCTAGGCAACTCCTGGAGGATGGAAAGGTAGTGGAGCCGAGCCGCGACTTGCCGGTGCTTTGGCTCAGACAAGTGCCGGACCACGCATAGCTCGTTCTTGGGAGGGTGGCCTGATGGAAAACTGTCCCAGTGAACACAAGAAGTATCAAATCTTGTTTACATTTTGGCTCATGGTTGCATGGTGCAAGATGCCTTTGCACAACGATGTTGGTGAGCACGTCCGTCTCAGCAAACTTGAGGTTGTGCTGGTGCACGGCATCGTGCTCAGGGGTCGGATGTGATATGTGTTTGTGGAGCCGACACCTTGAGCTATGGATAAGACTCCAGTGAGCTTGAAAGCTGCTTGCAGGTTTGGGTATCGGCATTGCACCTTATGTTCAGTTCATCCGTCCGGAGCTCGAGTTGGTTTTTGCCGATGACCTTCTCCACCTATATCCAATGTGACAACACAGCGGACCAAGCCGCGACAGGAAGCTGCAGGGTTATTGAAAGCTCCTCCATCCCGCCTGCATGGCATGGTAACTGTTTGCCCACTGTTTGCAGACTTCTCCGGTGGCCATTGATACTTCAGTTTTCTTTTCAGAGCAAACACCGAGGTCAGCTCTCTGCTTTGCGTGAGTGCTTTGCCCCGGTCTGAGCTTTCCGGATCGTGCCAAAAGAACATCACATCAGCGCTGCACGGGCAATTCCGGAGCGCTACAGCATCCCCCTGCAAATTCTTGCGACATGCAAGATGTGTTCATCATGGAGCTCAGGTCATTGAGCTGCCGGAGATATCCCAGGCCCAACTTTGTTTGTATCGGAATGTTGCGACGATTGGATAGCACTGCCGGCAGGAGTGACAAGAAGAAGCAGCAGCACAATGCCGACCCCCTCCGAGCCCCCCGAAACACTAACGATATTTGCAGCGGAATGGGAAACCATTTCATGATTCCTATTTGGCACTTGATAATAATCCTTCCCTCCCCAGGCGAGGCTCCTCACCCTGCGAACACGTCGTCGTCCTGTAAGTCCGAATGCTCGTGCTCATGTTGTCGCCATCGTCCTAGTCTCATCAGTGCTGGTAGTGAGTGGCAGAGGGGTAGTCGTAGTAGCAGTCAAGAGCTTCCCTGCCACAAAAAGCAAAAGAAAATCGTTCTCCGCCCACGAGCGCGGCTCCCCCAACCCCCGCAAACGCCGTGGTCCTGTAAGTCGCCGTCGTCCTAGTCGCAGCGGTGCGGGTAGTGAGTGGCAGAGGTGTGGTCGTAGTAGCAGTCAAGAGCTCCTTAATCTCCATGCACAGCCCAAACCAGAAACATCAATGATGGTTGCCCCCCGCAGAGAAAACAAGCAACACTGATCGTTCCCCCCGCATATCCCCGCATGTCCACGAGCATAATGATAGTAACGCCCCCTCCCCGCCCACCCCAAAAAAGCATTCACCATCTCCCCAACGAGCACCTTCTCGGAGCGTCCCTTGACTTGGAGCCAGTTAGGGACGAGGCAAAAGAAACAGTAATAACAACTCATGTGGCCCAGCTTGAAAAAATGTTCGTGTGTGCCTCACCATCATGCCGAAGCAACAGAATCTTTCTTGCACCTGGGCAATCCTGGGCCTGGTAGGCATGCAAAACCGGCGGCATCCAGTGCTTGCCAGCCAGTCAGAAATTGAAAGCCTCGCCGAAGGCATGTTGTGAAAGCGTGCTGCCAGCGGAGGCCTGCAAGTCTTTTGTTATGTCCTGCACGATGTGCGCAGAGCATCTTGCTTCAGTCGTAGATGCCAGCGGATGGGCTGTCCAGTGTCAGAAGAGTCAGAAGAGCATGTAGATCCACATTGGCTCAGAGCTGAGCCCAAAAACTACAGTTGAGGCATGCTGGGGCCATTCCCCGGTATTGCGCAGGTACAACGGTACCGCAAGAGACAGAGCACGCAAGTACAACAAAAGGACCCGACAGAAAGACTGCAAGTTCGAGACACGAGCTTCGCAGCGAGCTGACATTGCTAATCACGTGAATCAACTGCCAGATCAGGCTATTTAACCATTTACCGAAAAACGGTGATCCCGGCAGCACCCGTCACTCATCGAGCTCGCTTTCAGGTGATGGCCGAGGCACTCTCGGCAATGCTGCAAGCGCACGGTCACCGCCAGGCCCAGAATGTGGGGGTGTCAATGACGAGGTCCTTCTCGAGAAGTCCTTGTCAAGTGTGTTTGTGTAGAACCTGGAACTTGGAGCCATTGCGGTCTGTGGCAGCCTTCATGTTCATTCGACCGTTTCCCTACAAACGATACCTCGAAGAGCCGAGCCCGTGCTTTCGCACCGAACAATTCACACTTCAGGAGACAAATCAGAAGCTAGCAATGAGGGCGCTTCGCTATTCGCGGGCTTCGTTGCTGCAGGCGATCTTCATTTCCCATTCTTACGGCACCTTTGTGATGAGCTGGGTGCTCCAATTCAGGAGAGGTTTTGGGGGAAAACGACTCAAGTGCTGCAGGCAAGACATTCGGGTCTGGATGGGCTGCAGTAGACGTAGAAACAGAAGCATGAGAAGTGCAGTTGTGTGTGTGTGTTTGCATTTGTTTGTTTGCGTGTCTTCTCTCATCGCATATGGCAAGTGAAGGCCATGTTTTGATCAGACCGATCAGCAAGCACGAAGGTTGGGGGCCTGCCGCATGAGCCAGGAGGGACTTCGTTGCAAAGGCTGTTTTGCTGGATCCGGTGGCTTTGCTCCTGGCGCAGCCGGACGTCGCTTACAACTTCCTTTACAGGCTAGTGGATCAGCATTGCAGCGTCACGTTGATGTTGACGGGATGAACCGAAGTGCCGTCAAGGTAGTCTGCACGACAGCACACCCAAACCTGTGTGTGTTCAGGCAGCCTGATCAGCCGATGCTCATGTTTGCGGCGCATTTTGCTACTTGGCTAGAGCCCAAATCATCCCAAGAATTTGACAGGACATAGTGACATAGTGAGTGATTTCTCAAGACAGCTCTCTTCTCAACTAAAGTGGTTGAAAACCGGATCAATTCGAGTCTTCGAAGAGCGGAACGTAATAAAGCAGCTTACGAGCTGTGCAGGAGGTTCGTGGGTCGTAAATCTACTGACCCAAACTCCAACGCTGAAAGGAGTGCAGACGCTTTGTTCAAGATTGCACGGCCCGGTGCGAAGCACAACATTCGTTGCAGCTTTGTGTGAAGCGCTTTTAAAGCTTAAGGCAGTAACCCAATTCAGCGATGATCAGAGCGCCGTGAAGCAGCTTTTGACTCCACCGCGGTGCAGTCTGGCATCAGCTTTAGTTGTTCGCTGCGCTATCCATCATAATCACAAGGAAGAAGAGTCTGCCAGCTCAAAGCCTTTGACGAAGAATCTCCACGCCAGGTCAGATGGGAGCTCTTTTCAGCCCATGTGTTGATGCGCAGCCGGGCAGCAGTCTTTCGAGTAGTGCAACATTTGATTTTACCGTCAGTCTTTTTTGACTTCGCCCATACGACGGTGACATTCACGTGAGGTCACTTCTACTGGCACCACAACGTGCTTTGGAAAGAGGACTTGCCTCCCAACTCACTTGTGGCTGCTTGGTCCAATAGTGTAATCTCAACAAACTTCAGCCCGCTCGACGGCAAAGAAATGAGGCGCAGGATGAGCAGGGGTGCACACTGAAGTCGCTCCAAAGCCAAGGTGCTTTCCAGCCATGATGACATTTGCACCTGAGTTGGCATTGGTACCGACAGAGATGAAAGGGAGAGGGGATCAGAGACGGGTTGCTCAGAATGCCTCAGAGGGGTGAGATTTTAAACAGCACTTCCCCCCAGATTTCTTGTAGCAAGGACAGAAGCCAGTAGATTTTTTCGCCGCGTTGCCGTGAAAGCTTTCATCGAGCGAGCGAGGCGATGCGAGGACCGAAGAAAGAAAGACCACAGGGCTGGGGAGGGCAGAACGGGGCTTCACAAAAGCAACGACAACAAGATACTAAGGAAGCCGGAGTGTGGGTGTCACAGATGCTGTCGCGGAAGTAAGACCGCGCCACACCCCCCAAGAGTGTCTTCATTTATTGAAGATGGGCAGCTGCACCGATGCAGGCCTAATGCCCTAAGGGCCGAGTGCCAGTTTAAGACGTACAACCATTCTCTTACTTCTGCGGTCCCCTATTCACGTCCGTCGAACGGGCGAGTAGAGAGCTTGCTTGACCAACTGAAAACATCAAGTGCCACCATGCTTCTAGGAAGCCTTTTGATGAGGCAACTCGCACTATGTGCGCCGCTATCTGGAGGACCACCAGCGTCAAGAAGCCACTGCGAAGTCGAAGCTGAGAGCTTAGATTAGAGAGCACACGCCAGCTCGAGCAATCTGAGATCTGCTCAACTAACTGGCAATGAGCAGGCTCGTGTCCAACACATTTGGAGGTAGGAGCACCCTGCTGATGTCTAGGCAGTTACTTGTATATCTTGTATCCTGCAAACCGAGGCTGCAAGTGCTGTGGCTTGATGGCTTTTTCCATGGTGACTCGGATTCTGAAAGCCTGGATGGGCCCAGAGCGCCCGTAAGATCGAGACTCGAAAGGGCCGGCCTCGTGTTGTTGAAAGCGCTGTGGCCGCATGTTTCGCCTTCAGGCTCCTTCCTTCTGCAGGGAGGCAGATTCTCAGATACCCCTTAGTTTCAATGCAAAAAACCATGCTTAACCGCTAGTAGCCGCAAGGAAGCTGGCAGGCCCGAGGAATAGGAACTGGGACCCAGCAGTTTGGCTTGGAACCTTGCACACATCAGAAGATAGATAGCATGCCGCGAACCGGCTGTCCGATGCTTTGTTATGCTGAGCGGCTGTTGGCTGGAATCTATGAAGACGTGCAGCAGCAAGAACAAGAATAACAACAGCACCGGCAGCAACCATGACGACAAGAATGACGACGCGAGAAAGACGACGGGAACTGCCACAATGCTTGGAAAAACTTCCCTCGTTTCTGTACCCCCAGCACCCTGAAGGACATCTTTTTATCAGATGATGTAGAAGGGGGAGCTGTATGCTCGCATGAGGTGTCTGCTACCCTGTCCACTCAGGTGGGATCCTTCTGAGCCCAGCGGCACAGACACAAGTCCTCGAGTTGCTCTGAGTTTCGTTGAAGGAGAGTCAGGGACTGCCTGGACCCTTAAATACTTTCCACACAAGATCATGGATGGCACGAAAGTCAAGACTTGCGAACCCTCTGGGACGCCCCAGAAAGCTGGAGGACAGTGACCCAGGCCATTCGCTTCTTGAATTAAGTTGGCACGCTGCTCCAAAGGAGCTTAAGAGAAGCTCATTGTAAAACAACGCTGTGTGCAAACGGCAGTTTGAGCTCTGGGCGAAGTCCTGAACCGAGGGCAACAAGAAGCTGTCAAGCCTGCGATGAATTCTGCGGTTGGAATCAGTTGCACATCTGACAGACATCTCGCATCTAGATATCCATGGAAGCAGCTAAACCCACGGATGTCTGCAGCACCTAGATGCACCAGAGCATTCGGGGGATGCATTGGCAAGACTCAAGTTTTTCCACCGCGATTGGCCTTGCGACTGCACCCGCGCTGTCCCGTCCTGTGAAGATGCACCATTTTGCAGGCGGAAGGCAGCACTGTTCCTCCCCAGCTGCTGGACGCCGTCCCTTGGCCCGTCGAAAGATCAAGACTTCGATATCAAGCTTTCTAAGCTCTAAGCCATGGAGCTTGCCTCCAAGTAAGCTGTTGAGAAGACGATTCAAGACTCCCTGCATCTTGCAGTGACCATCGTATATTCATCTTCATTAAACAGGGTTACCTTGCGGAAATGCTAGCTTTCAGCTGCACGATAATTGTGTCGCTTTCGATGCCAGGTCTTGGCGGGAGGGGCGGCCACTTGCCTTGAACTAGGTCATGCTTCAGATGCGCGTAGTCGTCGTGGTACTGCTGCGAACCGAACTGCTGCAAGAAGTTGATCCAAGGGAGAGTTGCCGTGACCTGGTGTTGTTACTTGTTGTACGCAAAGACTGCTGCAAGCTGCAAGCATCCATTGTGAGTGTTGAGGGTTTGCAAGGACAACCGGAGATCTCAGGTTGTGCGCCAGGGCCGGGTCGTCCTGCGAGGACTGCGGCTGGTTAAGGTCCCGCGCCTCTTGCTTTCGGACATGTTTGTGAGAAACATGGCTCTCTTGAGCCATGTAAACAGAGCAGGCACAGCAACTTGTGAAAAGTTGCACGCACTTTGGACACGCCCAGCCAGTGCATCTCGAGATGTTTTTTCCCCCCAAATTCCCAGTCCGCACGTAATGGCGACGACTGCAGCACGAAAGCACGAGTCAGAGCCTGGGAGATGGCGACTCCATGCCAGGACTTGAGACTTGCTGAGCATTTTAAAATTTGACATCACCACACCAACATCGAAAATCCCACCTACCGAGCCCAGAAGGCCGAACAGCGTGGCCCTGCTAGGACTTTGGACATTTCGAGTTCCTGTTTCTGCAAGGAAAATGGCACCAGATATTGGATTCACAGCAAACTCGTCGTCTTGGCGGACGGCTCCGACGCAGGACAATGGCGAGCACGATTTCCGTTCAACATGTGGGCAGTGGTCAAAACACCTTGTCGCGAAGTTTATACAAAACAACCCAATTGATTGTTGGGGTCTATATTAGTCTATATTTTTTTTACAACAAGAGGCGTCACGCAACTAGGGCTCCTTAATCCCCTTGTTGGCGCTAGAACAGCGCTAGCCTTGCGCTAGGGATCTGGATAGCAAGTGGTTCGTGATATATTTAATTACTAGCTTATAGAGTATATGATAAGTTTGTACACCATCTACTCCTTCTATACTCCTATCCCTAATTACTCCTACTCGTACTCTGAGCTCCTACTTTGCTCCTGCTCCTACTCCNCTAGCTTATAGAGTATATGATAAGTTTGTACACCATCTACTCCTTCTATACTCCTATCCCTAATTACTCCTACTCGTACTCTGAGCTCCTACTTTGCTCCTGCTCCTACTCCCACTCCCGCTCCCGCTCCTGCTGCTGTTATTGTAGATTTTACCCTGCCTCCAGATGTATTTCATGTGTCCTTAGCCTTGTCATTACGCGACCTCGCGGCTCCTCAGGGTTCGTCCTTTTCCCGGGGGACGTATCCAACTGAATCGCCAAATTCCGTTGTGCATAGCTGTAACCTGTGAAACTTCAGGTTATCAGCCGTAGGTAGCTTGAAGCTATGGACAGGCTATGGACATAGTTCCCTTCTACGCGGCCACCGGTGATAGCGAAGGTCAACGGAGTGAAGCAGCAGCCAATCAATATTTTCTGCAGCTTCTACAAGAAAACAGACAAGTCAATATCTTNGGGACCCAATTGAGGACAAGGCTCCCGGGGCTGAGGGGTATACTGCTGAACAGAGTGAGGCTAACGAGCCAAGCAAACCCAAAGAAGCCACCGAAATCCTAGCGGAAGCACTCAAAGCGACGATCAAGAAGCCCGAAGATGACGACAAACCAAAGGCGAAAGAGGCCGAGGCAGTCAAGCTACCCGATTTCCCCAACCCGGAAACTTATAGAAGTTGGAAGATTTCCGTACGCGAAGCANAGTTCGGGCAGCATCAGACAAACCTGACGAGGCCTTCAAGTGGGTACAAGAAGTGTATGATCGAGCTGCTTCTATGGAACATCTTAGGGAAACCGGTAAGTTCCTGACTTTAGACACAAGATCCTTTCAGCCCTTTCGCGCGTCGCAAAAGGGGATTTGGCACGCCAGATCATCAACTTCAAGGAGTCAGAGGCCACGGCCAATCGGGCGGTCCGCGGGAGGCAGGTTTTGCTCATNTCAGCCCTTTCGCGCGTCGCAAAAGGGGATTTGGCACGCCAGATCATCAACTTCAAGGAGTCAGAGGCCACGGCCAATCGGGCGGTCCGCGGGAGGCAGGTTTTGCTCATGTTCGAGCACTACTTTAAGACCAACGAAGAAGCGGGCTCGCTTTACTCCATTGAGGATTTGCTCAAGGTCCAGCTCAGTGGGGATGATCTCAGTACGTTCATTCATAACTGGGAATCAGTTATTGCCGG